>JTDE01000059.1:274049-296279 GCA_014338405.1 Paragonimus skrjabini miyazakii | reverse complement strand
TGCAGTCCGTGAGTTTACACAGCAAAGTTCGATGGGCATTGTGAAGCTAAACACCAAAATCAACCACACAAACACACACACATTCATACACATCAGCTACCAGGGCAATCTGGTACTGACGAACAAGTCTTTCTGTACACAGAGGGTGGCTTCCATTTACTAATTGCTGCCGCCCCCACGAACCGGAGAAGTCTTTGATTTTTTGTTGCTTAACACATCCGAAACGCCACATCCAGGTTCAATTGGGGTTGACAAGTCAACAGGTGGCGGGCGGTCGATAACGCTGGTTCCTTGTGGCTTGTAACATTCTGACGTGAAGCCGGCATTGTAGTTTCCATGACCGTTTTGCGAACCCAAACTGGAATGTGTTCGTCGACCCGATCACGTAACTGCCGCTCCGTTCTGCCTATGTAACTGGCCCGGCAATCACACGAGAATTCATAGATGATGTGAGATTTGGCGTTGAGCGGTAGCGGTGTTTTCAATAGTGGTGTTTCTGACTTCTCTGTTCATATTAGGTTGTTTTTTCGGGATATGCTTAATCTCTTCACGTCTTGAACAGTTGGTCCAAGATCGATGCAGCCTTTAGAAATCAATATCATCATCGTAGGCAGTAACACATAAGTGGTTCACACTGATGCTCAACTGCCACAAAACCACGTAGAACAAGAACAATCAAACCTTATACAAGAAGAGAGAAGAGAAGAAAGGAAGGCGACGGGAAGGCACCTCACTACTAAAAAAGATACCTACGCCTATATTCAAACATCCAACACCAATGTGCCTAAACCTTATTGTAAAACACCCGAGCTGTAGGTAAAAGTAAGGCGTCATCAACAAGACAGCCTCCCTACGGCTTCTACTAGCCTGCGTCATTAAATGCACTCACTCCACTGACAACTTGACCAAACAACGACAACATTCACGCCACTGAGCTCGATTAAGAGCTATATCACATAACGTCGCCAATCACCGATTCTTTGAGTCGTGAGGTTCCCAGCCCGGGGGACAAACCCGATCAACAGTGGCCAATCCCTTTTTGAACGATTTCATTCGTCTACGCCAGGCCATCATCTGTCCATCTCGCGCTATGCGCCAGTCGGCCGCAGCGTCGGCAGAGTGCTCGGTGTGACAAACAACTAGCCGGCATCCTTAATACATGACCTTATCAGCTAAGTCTGTGCAAATATAAGAATTGAACGAAAGAACTCATTTGACAACCACAACTAAATATGTGTATCCTAACTCCCGTGTTGATTACCTGTCTGGGCCACCTGACACGAACGGTCAAACGCAAACATCGGTGGTCAAATACCTGAAGACGGTTCATGCCTTCTACTCTGAGCGGCCAGATTTCGCTGCTGTAAAGTAATACAGTCCCCACTGTCGCCTCATATACGTGACCTTTAAACATCAGAGAAATGCATCTCCGAGTACAGAGATGTCTCAAATTAGCGAACACCGCATTAGCCATAGAGATACGTGCTTCTATTGAATGCCCTACATCATCACCACCGCTGATGCGGCTTCCCAGATATACAAACCCGTCAAAAACCCCCACGGCCTTGTTATCTAACAGACGATCCACGTAATCACAGTAATCTTGCGGAAGCACTTCCCACTTTGGGGCTGCAGTGCGCATTCCGAAGCGTTCAACAGAACGGGAAGTAGTGTCTAGCATTGTTTATGCTGCTTGAAAAAAGTCAAACTGCAACACTTTGTCGTCAGGTTCGTAAGGATCGATCAGTCTTCCACCAAGTAAGAAAAGCACGCCAGCATCTGGTGAGTGCCGCAGACAGTTCTCTATTATATCATCCATCATAAAATTAATCAAAAATGGTGGTCATGACGTACGCCGCTCCTGGTGCCGAAACTGTCAGACAGTTCACTGTAAATTCTAATCGGAGGTGATGTATGTGGATAAAGCGCCGACAATATGTTCATATACTTGGAAGGTATATACCTGCGTTTAAGCGACTCTAAAAGTGTAGATCGATCCACCGAATCGAACGCACCATTATATTAGAGAAGTACGGCGATATTTGGCCGGTGGTACAAATGACGCTGCTCCAAAATTTGAGTAGGAGTAAAAATGTGATCTATATATCCCATCCCGGGGCAAAATTCTGCCTGTTCTTCCCTACTGTTTTCCTCTCGAACTGCAGTGAATCGAAGAATTATAATGAATGCCAGAACCCTAGAAATGACTGCAGTCAAACTAATTATATTGTGGTTTTCTTAAAAGCCCCCTTTTTTGAATACGGAAACTATTGTCGTGTGACCCCAGCATGGAGAGATGGTCTCCGTCGTCCGCACAAGTTGAAACAACTGAGTTATGGCCTCTATTAACGCTTCCCCACCATCTTTGAAAAGTACCGGCACAAAGTCATCTGGACCAGCAGCTCTATTAGTTTTGAGAGCTGAGATGCAATTGCAGACTTCAGTTTTAGTGGGTAATTCCAAATCTACCGACCAGGGTGCCACATTACAAGTTTGTGACGGCAACACAGTAGAAGCAGAAGGCCAGCTTAATTGACCCTCATAGTGTTCTACCCACCGCTTTAACCCTCTGGATTTATGACAAATTAGTTTGCCATCGGTCTCGCCGATGGTTTCTCTGACAGACGATCGTCTGAGACCAGTGGCACGGGTAAGTCTAAAGAGATTGCCGATGCTCCACGATACAAAAGCGATCTCCATTTCCTTAACGTTTTTCACTAAGTAACCCTTACGATCAGCCGTTAGACTACGTTTCAGTTTCCTACGGATATCTCTCCTAGACTTGTCATATAAACTGCCAGGAGGAGTGTGACGTCTGGCCTCGGACTCCAACAGTAGCGTTGGTGGATTCCAGCGTGAACTGTTTGAGAAATTCTGCCGGGGCAGTCGATCCCCTGGATCATTTGGTGGATTCCATATGAGACAGTGGGAAGGGTGGATAACCAAGTCCAAATTTGAAATTTCCGAGCTCCTGGCGTGGCTTCGTAGCTCAGCTGGTAGAGCCCTTGCCGCGTTGAGGCATGGTGTGTCTGCCGCTGGTTCGAATCCAGCCGAAGCCCTGACTTTTCACAGTTGGGTCTCATCTGAATTTCTCCGAAACCCAATGTATGTTTAACCCATGTACTCCCGTACCGCATGCCACAGTACCTGCTTCTGAGTGGCCTGTAAGATATGAGCTATTAAGATCTTCAGAATGAGAACTACCATGCTCAGCGCACAACTGCAACAATCACCCGCCATTATCTGATAGATATGACGCTATCCTAAATCTGCCATCTAAACGGGTCTCGGCCTTACTAAGGCGGCCGACCTAGGCGTTTATATCTCCGTCCAAAACGACTATATCACACCCACGTGTCGACCGAAGGAGAGCGACCAGATTCGAATAAAGGGCGTCCTTGACGTCAATGTCACTTCAGTCAGCTGGGACGGAATCATGCACAATGAAAGGATTTCTGAGATTTTTGCTTCTAGAACTGACCTCAACAGAACCTGTTAAACGGACAGCACAAAGTCCACTTTCCAAAGGAATCCACTCTACTAATGCGGCTGCGACCGTCTTGCTGAAGACGATGCTTACTCTAGCCTGACTTGTAACGGCGGCCACAGGGTCACCCGAAATGTATTAGCAACATCGAGTAGACAATGTGGGTGCTGTTAGTTTGTGCGAGAGCGGCCTGCTGACCTATGTTTTAAAATGTGAACGTTGAAGGCACCTAGATTAACTCGCATTCTGGGTCTCAGCAAGTGACGAGGGAGACCTGAAACTGAATGGTGTAGTGGAACTCTTAACCGTGATAGTTTGAGTGCCCACTAACAAATAACGATATCTCAATGATAGTCAATGAAAAGGTTAAGTCAATTGTTTGGATCTTTATTGTTGGGATTGGTATACAGGCTTAATGCAGTCGCGCTTGTCCGAACCGTGTCCTGTCCTGTTCATTTGTGTTGTCTTCTCCGTTCCGATCCGAGTCCAACAGCATCATGCCTGCCTGTGTATTGACCGCACTGAGTAGCACCCAGTTTTGAGAGTCCCAATTGGCTGTGTGCAGATGGTGACCGCGTGTGTGCGTTCGGATGTGGAATAGAGTTTTCTGGCCGATGGATGTGTGGGCGTGCAAGGGCAGGTTGGGACAGTGAGCGACACTTAGACTTGGGCTTGTCACGTGATGGGCCACATGAGA
The DNA here is from genome assembly GCA_014338405.1 of Paragonimus skrjabini miyazakii. NCBI lineage: Eukaryota > Metazoa > Platyhelminthes > Trematoda > Plagiorchiida > Troglotrematidae > Paragonimus > Paragonimus skrjabini miyazakii. The sequence goes on along the minus strand of JTDE01000059.1, from coordinate 292,095 downwards.
GGACGAGACGACGGCTACAGTGGCAAGAAATGGAACTTACCGGCTCAGTGTTACTATGATTAGCTGTAACTTTCGTGGGACCTGTGGAGTAATTATCAGAAATGGAGGTTGGGTGGGCCCTGGGAGCTAAATTTCATAGGACAGCGGTGGAGGGATCAGCAGTAGCATGTTTACGCCTACCCACCCCGCTGTATGCAGCAGACAGGGCAACCCGGTTTATACTGCGAGACGGCCGATGTAGTATGGAACTACTGGTGTTGTGACTATTCCTGGTTGTGTGTGGGCTGAGATACTCCCAGGGCGCCCAGACCTAGACAGGAGAACGATTAGGGTTCTCAACCAAAGTCTTTGGCTCAAGAGCCTGTACCACAAGGCAGCGGATGGGTGGCAGTGTACCAGAACTGGTACTTTTTCAGGAAAAGTTGCCAACCTTCTTCCAATCCCCAACCTGGAGGACCAGGAGACTGGTTTGCCAGACCTCTATTTATTGGCCTGTCTGGTATGAGTGTGTCACGAACGGCTCGAGACGAAATGATCTTAGATGGAACGCGCATCGCGACGCCCACCGAAAGGTCAAACAAGTGCACCAGACAGGACATATGCATGGACCGAACAACAACCTTGGAACATGTTATGGGGTGACCAACACAGTCGTCCCTCAAGGCTGAAGCCAAGCCAATGAAGCCAGCTGCTGTGTTAAATTCATATATAATGTCCTATTGACGATATACAAAGAACTTTTGTCGTGCCTCATTGCTGAGTCCTTTGCAATCAGTCGGGATAGCTTGAGGTCGTATTAACCAGCGTTACAACAGAGTGACTCGATCGGTGTGGTGGCCACACCATCCAGTTTAGCCCAATAGGTCGTCGGGACGCACAAACCCTCACACCGCGTCAAGGTTCATTACCGTTGTGACGGAAATTCAGTCCAGCCTTTGGAAATAGGTGCATTATAAATTTTTAACCAAAATAAAATCGCATCAACAAAACGTAACCAGTCCGGTCATATGCTGGGTCTATTACTTGAACGGTACTGGGTGGCGCCAGATCTTGCGGAGAGTTCGCTGACCACCGTGGTTAATTCTTTGGCTGATGCGAGTGCGCCAACATCCACCTATTAGGACGTGATAACGTTGTGTTCATTCCCTCCAGTCGGGTCATATAATCAATTTAGTATCGCTAGTAAATAAATTTAACACATAAGGTACTTATAATTTGTTCACCCAACTTAGGACATGCGTGTGAATTTCGATAGATCGCTGCGTTCCACTGAGGTACGAACGTTCGGGGAGTCCTGTGAAGAAACTGTACCTGTCCCACTGTTAGTCCTATACGGATGCTTAATTTTGATACGCTGGTTTCAAACGACACAATGGAACGCGCTAAGGACAATTGATTCCGTCTCACTATTTTATGTGTGCAGACACGCGTACCTTAACAAATTCCGTTGTAACTCATAGACAGGTAACTGATTTTAAAAGGGTCAAAATTCCACAAAGCGGAAGTCATGGCTTAAGAGACTTAACAGAGAGATATCAAAACTGGAAATAAATTTTGGGAATGCCGACTGCCAGGGTGGCCACAGTGTCAACACAAATTGTTTCTCAACACACAGGGGGGGACTGTGGCATTTAATAGCCAAAGCCTCAGCAAACTGGAGTATACGTTTCCGGTTGCTTCGACCGATAACCGAGAACGCGTCAGGAACTTTGAATCTGTGTTCTGTTTGTAGTATATGCTTTGCCGTCTATCGGCATCTATACAGGCTCCTGGCGCTTCTAACTCCGTCTCCAGCTATTTGGGTACATGCTCCTTGATACGAACAGCTAGTTGTCGGGTTGTTCTCCCTATGTAGCTCATAGTACAGCTACACGAATATTTGTACAGACATATAGATTTGACAGACGTACACTGATTGTTCGTAACCGGGGTGACTGGTAGAGTTCGCGTTATAAGTCTTGAATACGGTGGCTGTTAGACGCTTCCTCATCACTGTTGACCAGCTGCCCCCTAGAAACGAAAGTTCCAAATACACTGTCCTCTGCGGTACCGTCACAACGAACGAGAACTCTACCAGTCACCCCGGTTACGAACAAACAGTGCTGACACTGCGGCTACTCTGGTAGTCGGCATTCCCACAATGTTGCCCCTTAGTTTTGGTGTCTGTCTGTTTAATCCCTTAAGCCATGACTTCCGCTCTGTGGAATTTTGACTCGTTTAAAGTTAGTAACATGTCCATGTGTGATCAGAATGTACGAAATGTTACTCCGGAGAACATCACATGAATTACCTGTTCTCATTGTTTTATTCATTTCATCAAGGGAACGAACTGTTTCAAAGTTCTATTGTGGTTTGTGATGGGAGAAATTTCCAAGCGATTTTATTTTGACAATCACAGTACCTCAAAATGAATAAAATATAATCAAGGCAAAGAGGTTAAACTGTAGCGTTTTTAATGCGGTTGATTCTTATACCTAAAAAATTGAGAGTTATGCTGGAGAATGTCGTCGATGGGCGTGATGCGATTTATGTTGATTTTCAGAGACATATCTCATGATAATCTCCGTTAGCCGGTCAACTTGACGTAATGAAGAATGACTATACCGCTTCGGTAAGCTCATGTCCACTGCTCATGTTATGACTGGGGGGAGCTTCCAAATTGTGGAACATCTGTAGCGTACGTCTGATGAGTTCAAACACCAAGGAAGATAAGACCATTACAAACTGTACATCAGTAACCGCTCGACAAGTTACTGATTTCTATGATTTCAACTTGGAGAGAAGTCTTAGTCGAGGGCTCATCGACTGAAGTTAACAAGATAGTAATTGTGTCTCCTCTCGAGGCGATCAGGCAATCTGATCATTACTCACAAGCAAAAGTGGTTGTGTTCACATATGATAATTCGGTCGTGCCCAATGTGAGGTGAATGGCGCAGTGGTAAAAATTGTTGCCTAATGAAAGCGTGGTTGGAGTTCTAATCCTGGCCCTGGCAAGAATATGCATAACTGACGAGCTCAGATTAGAGCGAAACTCGAGTCTAGTGCTTCTTTTCGAAAGCGGTCGATTGGAATGTCTTTGAGAATGCGACAGCTGCGACCAATTGTCGGTGATGTTCCATCTGTATGAACATTCCAGAGAACCCGTTTCCTCTAACGAGTTAAGATGACTGTATCCACAGTTAGACCAGGATAATTACAACCAACTGAATGTGGGACGCAAGGTGTCTGAGGATTAGGTGTTGTATGTGAACGTTGTTTGCATTCAAAATAACCATGATAGACATTCAAATAGTCTGGAACGGGAGACCAAAAAGTATAAAACTCTGTGAGATTAACTAAAACTTTGCCACAATTGGCATTTAAAAGTGGCGTGAAATGATAAAATAGCGGCGATTTTTACAGTCAAACGACACCTAAGATTGACCAGCACCAATCGTTAATTTTTATTACACGCTAACGTATCCACACACAGATTACCCATATTGTTTCGTCTGCTGTACAATTCAAATTCAGCATTCATTTCTTTGATGATAGAAAGACATGCTGACCACAAGGGATACGCAGTTCGTAAGGTCACTAGGTCATGTGGTCATATTAACAGAAGTTATCAATGTAGACCTTCTACATATTGCATCATCTTAGGTAGGTTTGTAGCGTAATTCTCGTTTATTGCTGAATGACTAACATACTCCACTGAATAAACATTTCTCGGTCCGGCACCAAATCCCAACAATAACTAGTCAAAGTAGACTGACTGTAAAAACATTGGCAGCTTAGTTTCAAATTGCTGACAGTAGAAACTAATTGCTGCTAGCCTGTCCCGGGGCTCAAGTCTATTAATGCTGTTCAGAGGGAACAGCCTAACCAGGCAACTACTTTCAAACAACCGGAGTGCTTTCAAAACTGAATGCTGTTCCGGAGAGGCTATCTACCTTGATTCAATCATGAGGTTACCTGAGACTGCGGACAATATTTTGAAAACCTCCCCATTCCGTTCATTCCGATCACCCGCTCACACCTGAAAATAACTGTATAGATCTATCATATATATTTTGACAACTGGTTAATATTTGTTGAACCTTCAAAAGTATTCATAGAAGGTCCTCGAGAACAGTCGTGGAAATTTCGAAAATAGATAAAGACCGGGTGTATTACAGGTCACTTAGAAAACACCAACTTTACTCGTTCGGTACATATATGGAGGACAATCCAGTGTTAGTTTTCTGACCATTCCCTTTGGTCAAATCCCAGTGAATGCATAATGTAAATATCTGTGAAAATGCTGGTTCGATTTTATTTAGTGTTTGTTAATCTTGTCAAATGTTTATTTCACTTCCTTTTGTCCACTGATGAATCATCTAGCACACTTCCCTCATAAAAGCATAATGACAAAAGATCATAGGCAATAATCGTTCAACAAACACTATAGAATGACGAAAAAATAAACCTATTTACCTATCAAACAATACAGCACACTTCTGCTTCAAAAACTGTAAAACGCTCGAATGCGCAGTGTATTTAGCATGAGAGTGGTTTGGCACCATTTTTGTCCGGGGGCCTGTTTTAACAAGTCAATAACCATACAAGTGTACAACATGTGCATGTAGGAGAACACTGATTATTAGTCAGATTGTTAGAAAACTGCACTTTTCAAGAATAACATACCATTACTAGTCTATGGTGTGACTGTCCACGATGAGACCTACCCTAATTGTGTTATAACCACTGACTTACTCAACTCGAACCCAATTTCCCACACTGTCTCGTAGTGTGGTTCTGACGCACCATTGGTTTTCATCAGTGTGCACAACTAAAACTACTTGCTACGACACATACCACAAAGTGTTCGAGTATCAGTTACATGAAAAGAACTAAACTGTCGACGTTCCGTGGATCCAATCGTTTGTGAAAGTAGGTAAAATGACAACTTTTTCGACCAAACACATTGCACCTTAGATGCTTCCATTTTTATTCACAGTACTGTATACTGCCTGATCTCATGAGATGATCATATCTAATGGTTTGAGGCATACTACCAAAATCAGCTTTATGGTAATAACAACTTTTGTGAAAAAAGTTTGTTACAAACTCCTGTCATTGATACGCAACAAATTTAAAACCATTTTCTACCCATATAACCTTATCACTTGTTTCTTGAATGCCCGCGTACTTCTGTTGTATTGTTCTCCAGACAGTCAAGTTTTCTCTAGTCCAATATTTTCCCACTTTTTCTACATCGCTGATGTTTTTGTCTAACTGTATCGGAATCCAGAAGTAGGATGGTACTGACGCAGCTGTGCTGCTCAGCAGTTTGAAACCCGCTGTCAGACACCGTTCACTCTTTTCATTCCGATCTCAGTTTACATCACTAAACTCAGCTCAGTACCCTAATGAATCTTTTCATGCACATGCCATTGCATGTGATTTATTTGTTACCTGTTACCTAGTGTTCCTTCTTTCTTCCGAAGGGATTGACTACATAATTAAAACACCAAGTTTATTGTGTATTCTGTCCGCCCAAAATGTGTTTATGTAAATGTTGAATATTTGTCCCGAAAGATGCATGGAGCTATCGCCTGACTTGACCTGATGACGTCTACTTTAGCTTAGTCAATACGGTATCGTGAATTCTGCAGTAGAAGCTAATGAAGCGTAGTGAGGAAAACTTCTAGACATTTTTAATTTCCTGCTGCAGACTATATTGGGTTTGTGATCTGTCGGATCATAAAGCGGCCTTCAAAAGTAACCGATTACTAGAGTTCAGCGGACTTAAATACGGGGATCGTGGTTGCAAATCTTATGACCTACCTATTCACAAACAGCATCCCTAAACAGAATGTCAAATCAAACCGACTCAAGATAACCTGGAATTTCTTCAGAATTTTTCTACTGTCCAGGTGGCTCTACCAGCCAATTAGAGAGCTTACGGCTGTTGACCAACAAGACTGCATGGCAAGCGAACTCAAAAATGGCTGGAAAAATTTGGAGACACGTTTTTCTCTTTATCAAACGCCAAAGTGTTAGAAAAATTCATATTTTATCACCTTACCTGCAACTCAAACGATTGCATCCTCACTGTGATTATCGTGACACTCCTCAAACAGGTGTTACTTCTCAACAGCCATCAGCGGTCCCTGGAACGACAGCCAATAGGAAAAATACACCCACATTTGGAACACTATCCAAAATGAGGTCATTTTGTGAAGGGTAGTGACATAAATAATGTCCCCATTATTCATTAGTGGTCTAGAGCTTCGAACCAGCCAAACTTTTGTAGGTGTGGACGAAATTTCTTGAGAGTAACCCCGAAATGGACTTAGGATAGTTCTGAAACTTCATAAATTCATTGTTATCCAAATTCGGCATATATCTCCACGCATTTTTATCATTTCGCATGTTCTTACTTACTTTTTTCGTTCTAACTTTGTCGTTTGATCTTGGATTGCTCTGAAGGTTTTTCGTTTCTTTCAGACCTAGAATACCCAGCCACTTAAGTGGTTTGGAAAGGATTAAAAAAACACGGCTGGATTCATTCGCTGCTTCCAAGTTATTAAATTTTTGTTAAACGAACTGTGTTCAAAACACTGTATTGTGTTGAACGTTTTCTGGACATTAGGAAGATGTTAGGCTTAACATGGTATAGTATGAAAATACATGATATTATATAAACATCCGAACAGTCGATATGGTTACCCAAGGCCTCACACCTGTCACAACAACCATCTGTCGTTTAGTTTTTAATATATCAGTTGACTAATCATTGGTCCCGCATTTATACAAATATATTTTCGCGTTTCAAGTCACATCAGGACAGGTGAATTCAGGTGACTCATCTTTCATCACAACTCTCGCAAGACTACTGTTACCACAATACACACCTCATAGAGAGATTGTTGTAATGTATGCCAACTTTGGTGTCCAGCCCATCAAGTTGTAATGGGCATCGGCTTAATGCTCCAGCTCAGTTAGGAAATCCTTCGAGTCTTGGACGCTGGCAGTTTCTTACAGCTCAACATTCATCATCTGACGACTGAACTTGTTTCTCCAAGGATAGCTAGTCAACCAAACAGTTTGTTGTGCATCCTTAGCTCGGTCAACTGTATTGGACCGACGTCACAACTTGATCGTTTCTTGTCCTGGCGCTGCCCATCTGTGTAGTTCTGATAAATCAGCCCAAACTATGAGAGACTCCTGTGGTGCCAGGTCCTGTGTGCATTACAGTTGAAAGCTCAGCACGTCGGTTTTGCGGCCTTCACCTACAGTCCAGTTAGCCAGCCGGCTACTAGGCTTGTCAGATTGGACTGGGAAATGCTTAAACGTTGGTGTGCGTGCGCCATAACATCGCTGCATCCATGGCGGTAAAAATTCTATATTGCCAGTCTAGGCCAACAGACGTGGACGTCACGGTAAAACTCGTGCTTGCGCGCGCCTTACCAAGAATGACCGGGCGATCATTAAGATTGATAAGAGCTACCGAAATCGCGACAATGCATTGGAAGTCGCGAGAACAACAGACATGTCATGGAATCTCGGTCTTCGTAAATCCTGGTGGCGTTAATTGAATCAGCTTATCCCTAAGACCTTTCATCTACGTAAGATGCTTATTTTATGCGGCTTCATACTGAGCGCTATTTATTGACCAATGTATTGTTCGATTTTGTCAACTCACTCGAACTGTCCAACCAAGCGGAATTCAGCTATGGTCATCTGACACTTACTTGGGCGGTACGGTGACCGGTCTTTAGTGAATTATAACCACGGTTGATCTTCGAATATAACTCAACAGGCTAATCAGTTTTTACACCATTAACTTATTCTATGTGGGTATTCTACTAATCAGGTGACTAACATCTGGATACATTTTGAACTTGGGGATAGTGTTGTCACTTGATACTGTATAGGTTGCTTCTAGTTATAGGGTATATTCCGGAGTGAAGTACGTGCATATTTCCAGAATGTTCTTCTGATGGTAAACTTATATCACACTCCTGCTAATACCAATACTGACACTCAATTTTTTGAGTTTCAGTTGTTTCACCAGAAACCTGTACCATTCTGTTCGAATTGAAGATGCAATCACCATTTCAAATCTCATAATGTGGTTTTTGGTTTCATCTACACCGTACCTATATAAGCAGATGCTCCAAAAGTTGTCCAACTTCACCAAACTAAAGATCCAGTCTCAAATGTGGTTGAACTGGTCTGCTACATTCAAAGTGTACCTCGTCCACTAGCTGGGCAAATTCGATGGACAAAATCCGGTCAACCAATTGAAACAAATGATCGGTAAGTCTGCCTGTCCGGTAGAATGTTTATGATCAATTGCTTACGAAAGTATGTTTACGATACAGCATTTCATGTAGTGTGAACAGAAGAAAGTCAAAGTCAAGTCATGTTAAGCACGGGAACAGATGTTTTCAGCGTCAGCTAGTTTTTATATTACTATTTATGTCACTCTGGCAAAGTCAGTCTTTTTGCCATTGTGAGAATACTTTTGACATTCCTGGTAAAAGAGTAAATCACAAAGTGAACTAGGAGCACAGATGTGCATCAGTAACTCTCTGTTTGCAATTACAACATGAGAGTGGAAATTGTGTCAAGTAGATCGGTTCTGTTGATAAAAGTTGGCAGGCTCACTATTCAAGCTTGGATGGTCAAACAAAGTTTTAAGGAATTGGGAGGGTGGAAGCTTTCAACGAAACAATAAACCACATAGGATGTCACCTTCAGTCGCTCTTACAATCGCGGACTACTGATGAGGTGACGTATCTCTGAAACCGTCTGTATCATCAAAACCTCAAGTTTACGGCCCAGCAAGGGTGCCGAAAATTGAGAGGCCATTTACATCAATTTTGGCATTGACAAACTCCTCTCACCATAAGTTGGCACGCTAGCTAGTCGTCATTCTAACTCCATCAAAATTAAAATGTCACTTTATTGAGGACTCTTTTGAATTGACCAGTGACATTAACAAAGTCAACTTTGCTAACAAACTGATATATTTTGTAGACGTCCAGTCACTGTTCACAAATGTCTCACCGCACGAAACAATTGACTGTTTGTGGGCTTTTTGAAACGACTCGCATTACGTTGCCACTTTTGACTGACATGTTGAAGGGAACTTTGCTGTTTTGTATTGAGAATGTCAGTTTTTATTTCCTCTAGTAGTTCAGCTGTCAAACAAACGGAGTAACCATGGGAAGTCCACTAGGTCCCATCTTAGGAGATCATTCCACGCTAAGAATTAGGGAAGAACTAGGTAAGGAGAGAGAGAACTCCTCATATTACAAGCGTTGCGTCGACGCCACAATACTATTCGGTCGTTCCTAACAAGTGACAGATAACTTAGTCATCTTAATTTGAAGGTCACGTTTGAATTTGGGGCTAACGAATGCTTGATATTTCTAGACATACTTATAGGTCGCCGATAGGATGGCTCGATTAGAAAGTCTGTCTACAAAAATTCCACATGGTCCAGTCAATACTTAACCTTCAGCAGCTCCACATCAATCCAACATAAAGGAACGCTAGTGAGTACTCTGTTAGCAAAAGCAATGCGAGTCTGTACTTACGGAATTTTTGCGGAAAAACTGGACTTGATAGCTTCCGTCAACCAACTAATTGACTACCCCACTGGGTTCATAGATGAACGTGGTAGACAAAATGCACCATCCGAAGAGGTTATCACTGTGGAAGAAAAGAGGGTCTGCATACAACTGCCTTTGAGGGTGGTTATAACACGCATAATACAGAACAATTATTGGAAAAAAACTAGGCGAACGTTTAACGCGGCTGAACTCCGTGTAGTCGTTGGGGCTCAGAAGTTACTAGTGCCTTCACATTGTGATGACTAATTTACGTGTAACTGACGCGTTAGTTACATAGGCAGGAACTAGAACTGCGTGAGCTCCAGATTTAAGAAGAACGCTCACTTAAATGGGTGCGAAAGTACGTGTTACTGGAGGAACATGTAGACAGCCAAATTCTTTTGTCGTTGGAGATGTTAATTTGAAATTCATAATCATATGTCAGTGATCTCGAAGTAGTCTTGACTAAATCGTTATCTAAAACAGTTCATTCTCTTCAGAAGTTTGAACAAAACAATCAGAAAACAAAAACTGGTTGATGCAAGCATTTCGTATTGACTCATCAGTACTAAATTTACAATAACATGAAACGGTTTTTTTATCGAACAGCTAGGGTTATTCCCAAACATTTTGGTCTACTTATCGCCAGTTGAAAACGCACAAAAGGTCGTGGTAAGTTGAGTAGAGAAAAACGTTACCAGGACGAGTTGCTTACGCAGAAATCAAACTAAGCCACTGCAGCTTTTGCGGAAATTGATAAGCGGGACTACAACTAATTCTACTTATCCACTAAACTAGGGACGAGCATATAAACCCGAATACGGAAGAAGAAATAATCCGTGGGAAAGCACCTGCTGGTAAGGCAGGACACGCAAAATACTGCAAGCGAACCTTTTTTTCAAGTATATTAATAATTTTCAAGTTGAACATCACCCACAATTGATCGCAGCTGTCGCATCCCCATAGACTTTCCAGTCGGCCCCTTTCGAAATGAAGCACTAGACTCGAGTTTCGCTCTCATTAGAGCTCGTCAGTAGTGCATATCATCGCCACCGCCGGGACTTGAACCACGGACATGTTGTTCATGAGGCAACCGTGTTTACCACTGCGCCATTGACCTCACAAGCGAAAGTGGTTGAGCGTTCACATATGATAATTCGGTCGTGCCTAACGTGAGGTCAATGGCGCAGTGGTAAACACGGTTGCCTCATGAACAACATGTCCGTGGTTCAAGTCCCGGCGGTGGCGATGATATGCACTACTGATGAGCTCTAATGAGAGCGAAACTCGAGTCTAGTGCTTCATTTCGAAAGGGGCCGACTGGAAAGTCTATGGGGATGCGACAGCTGCGATTAATTGTGGGTGATGTTCAACTTGAAAATTAACCAAATCCCCGACTACTCATCAGTAATATTAATAATTATCTGGTTACCTGAGAAACCTATTACATCTCAAAAACTGTGACAACAAGACCAACGGATGTAGGTCTCATAGTGTTGGCCGACTTAACCTTTCGTGCACTCTGACTTCACACACATACGTAATTTCCATATGAGATCATACACAGCAATATTCAGAGAGACATTGTTTGTAAAAGGAAGCATATGCGAACGAATTAACGGCTGGATATTTGAATATTTGGGCCATAAAACAAGTAATGCGTTTAGGCATTCATGAAAATAACAGTTTCATACACATGACAGAAACACCTCCAGTAAACAATAGAAGTGATTCTATATTTGGCATTTTGCAGAAACTCGTACCGAAAACTGTAGGGTTTATGAGAATTAAAGTGAACTAGGTCAGAAATTGTGAGTCTAATATTTCAGACAAACTGGTAGTAAAACAGCTACTTATAAGATATGAATAGTATAACTAACCAACGTCAATACAACAGTGGATGGAAATCCCAGTTAAATTTTTGAGTAGGTACAGATTTTAAGTTATAATTAAAGAAAGTGGGAAGTTTGGAATGAAAAATTGGCTGGGCCGGCTAAACGATACAGTCCGAACCTTTCCAAGACAGACTAATGTAATTGGCCTGTTTGATGGGACTACAGACAGCGCAAGGAGCCACGCACAAGCTTAATCCCTAAGTCATGTTCAACACTGTAGTAGTCTGTTGTAGAAATCTGTATATAGTAAACACAAACCGGAATAGCCTACTACTATATATTAATAGTGTTCATCGTCGGATGGGTAACTTTCTAAGTTTAGTCGTGCTTCTTGCCTGTTAAGATATGTGTGCGCGAGTTCACATACATAACAAACCTCCGCATTGTTCTATGATAATATTACCCCTTCAATGATAGGAGATAAGTCATTGCCGACATTCTTTTAAAATGTCGTGTTTGAGATGTAATGCCACACTCCAGATTATTCTCACGCATCTACTCAAATGAAGTATGGAGTGACATAACTCAGGCACCTGTACAATCAGTTGACCCCAAACGACGAGCACTAACACAGTTCGAGTTCAGTTAGAGTTATTACTGTCAAACCGATATTCACTAGATTACGGGCAAAAATAAACCCGTTTATTTGGTGATACAAATAATCCTGCCTGCCGCAACAAAAAAGCACTGTATAAAAATAACCGTCATATTTTATTTCGTGGCCGAAGTTCCTCTCACAAATGTGTTTCTATATTATGAATTTGGACAGTAAACAATTGTAACTTGCTGCTTTACTCCAAACTGAACAGAGTGAACGTTTATCGGGAGCAGATGACCTTCGGAGCGAAATCGGTACTCCAGTTACGCAACCTGCAGCCGACCGATGTGAGCAATTACAACTGCACGGCCGCTAACGAGCATGGCGTGGGCTGGCGAGCGATCGTCTTGACGCTCGAAGGTTAGTGTAGATCATGCACTGCATATGTCTATTCGTAAAGAAAAATGACAGGGTCAACTGTGTCTACCGTCATACTTGAACTATTGTAGACCTGAAACCTGGACTGCGATAATTTGAATCGCCTACTGCTCAAGTGTCATCAGTGTCGCGGTCGTTCTGCTGAAACACGTTGGTATATGCAACTTGTCTGTTTAGGAACCTCATGATCATCCATATATCCGAATGGAAGACATATCCAGTTTGATAACGTTACAGTTACTACAGTGAATACATTGGGATAATTTATTTATCTGCGCCTCTGATTAACCACAGAATGTGTTCATCCAAATACACCAGGCTTCCCTGAAGTTTCTCTCCCGTTTGTCAGCATCTATGCAATAGATTAAAACTGCCGTTGGTTATACATTTAGCTCAAAATTCCTAGTTATACAAACTAGTCATTGGTTACCTCAACTATCTAATAATCGCTATTATTATTTTCAACAAAGCAGTAAGAAGACGGACAGAGGTAGATGTTAGCATTTCGTATTGCCTCTTCAATACCAAATAACAATAACCGGGACCATATATATTACACTATTAGGGTGAGGGGTTAAGAAAATAAAATAGCAAATTAGGTGGAGAACAAAAGCGCAAGACGATCAGGTCCATGGGAGTCTAAGGCTTACATATAATTGTTTTTGTACACACAATGCTGGCTTGAGGCGACTAATCGCGACCGCCTCAGCGAAACGCAGGAAACGCGAATTAGCGTGATGCATTATAATCCTAATGTTGATTCAGGAGGTTCTTGTCCGATGTGAGTGTAGTCGTCGCCTGAACGCCAAGATGAGCAATGCTATGGGGTATCCCCGACGTGAGAATGATCATGGCACGACTGGACCCGTTACACACAATCGATCAGGGTACAGAATATTGACTACTCCCCACATCCTACAACGCTGGCTGTTGCTCGCCCTTTTTAATGGCAGTCAACTATAACCGTCGATTTATTTCGCATTGCACACACTTGACCGGCCTGCTTCATGCCTATACCAAAGGTATTGTTCAGTTGCCAGTGGCGGTTATCGACTCTTTCGATGACATAAAAATGCGTCTGCTTCAGCAATAACGCCAAGTCATTTCGCCAGGTCCACCGGTTTAAACGGATGCGTGTACTAAATCAACAATCCCCAAGCGCATGCAATAAGAACCAGAGACGGGATGAATATGTGAATAAACAGGACACCCGACCTATATCATACAGAAGTTACTGCTGGTCTAGTGAAAAGCTATACAATTTCCGTACGGAAAAATAATGAAAATAGCCAAAGATTCAGCCTTCGAGTGAGCGGGCAAGCTGGAACAGTGTTTGGTTCTACTGGCGCGCATAAATCGATAAATATGCAAAAAAACGAGCGCGATCGCGTGCTGTGAAGGACAGTAAGCAAATATGCTCACAATTTTATGTGCAGTTTCATTTAATACTTTGGTAAATATTGTAAGTCTTGCAGTAAGCAGTCTCGTTAACCTCCAGTTCACTGCAAAGTGTGGTTCATTTTGTTCATCTGTGTGACGTGTTTCTTACAACTTCGTGTACTTGTGTGGCTACTGTTCTGATATTGAAGTTTGTCCCTTTCATGTGTTGTGCGGGCTAGAATGCGAGCGCCTACGTTGTTCATGATTCAAACTCAGTTGTCATTAAGTAAGGTCTATGTCAATCAACCAATGTAATGTTATGACACAATTTTAGACTGTACTTCCTTAAGCCCTCAGGCATTGAAAAAGTCAACACGCTTTCCTAGTTGAGTGCCGAACGCACCCGCTACTTCCCGGAACAGTTACTCGTGATCTTGGTTGGTGTGCGTGTGTGATAAACCTCTGAAAGTGTTTCAGTGACTTGATGATTGCTAGAGGGTTAATTTTAATCGTTGACAGTACCATAACTGGTTCACCTTCTATCTTAGTTGATTTGCATCTTCTCTAACTGGACACAGATATGTCATGAAGGATATTTCAAAATAATAGTTAAAATTCTTCATCTACATTTTGTAGGTTGTCCATCTGCGGATATTGATTGTCATTGCAATATAGATGGAATACGATGTTGCGAAATCAGTTCCTGTAAGCACTGTTTATATATAGTTGAACTCTTGTAAGGACATACATAACCGAAAGGGCAGATATTGTTAGTGATACATACCGAGGTTTGAGTTGATGATTGACAACACCACCTCAGTTTCCAAGTAAATGAGAAGTCCATTTCAGCAAATACATTTCTGCCATCTATTTTAGCAACCAAATCTCTAAGGGACGGCAGGTTATGATTGTGCGTTTTAAGTAGATAAATCTATCCAGTTGGAAAATCTATGCAAGCAGTCACTGAACACTTTTGGCAACCTTTATGGGAGTTGTCGATAAATAGTAGCCAGCGAGAGTAATCAGTTCTACAAACACATTTGTCTACTCGGAATTTGTCAGACAGGCTATCAAGACAAGACATGACGTGTGTTGATAGCACAAACAGGGAACCCCAGTAAAAGTGTGTGGACGTCCTGTTATAAAAGCGAACCGTCAAAAGATTTATCTTCAAAATGAACTGGGAAGAAATCACAAACTAAATGTACTTGTTCAAGTGCAACAGAGTCAAAATAATAACACATGTCTATATGACATTAAGGTATTTTTTCTCTTCGGTCATATGATCGACTACCCTTTGTCAAATGGAAACGACACTTGACATGTTGCATTTAACAAGACCGATATATACTAACGTGGCTTTGAATTATAATTTGTTAGACTTCATTTCACAATAAATTGCATATTTTTACGCGTCTTCAACTAGGAGGT
Source organism: Paragonimus skrjabini miyazakii (assembly GCA_014338405.1). Classification (NCBI taxonomy): domain Eukaryota; kingdom Metazoa; phylum Platyhelminthes; class Trematoda; order Plagiorchiida; family Troglotrematidae; genus Paragonimus; species Paragonimus skrjabini miyazakii. Next base: position 276,826 of record JTDE01000059.1, on the reverse strand, counting down.
CCATGACAAGAGATACGGTTACGTGAAAGTCAGGTCAAAATGAGATTCTATGAGACAAATTGGGAATGAAGCTGGGCATATTTTGATATCGGAAACAGTGAAATTAACCATTGCCAGACTCAATTCTTCAGTTTTGTGGCTTGTACTAATAACAACACTACAGTATTACATGATGATGTCAGCTGATGTACAGTATATATATATCTCACATATTCTCTGAAATATTCATTCCATAATTCGATTTTTGACCAGTAAAGTTGGAGTTTATGTCATTGTTCTATTGTATCACACATGCAACAGTCTGATATACTCAAACTACAGGATTGCATAGTAGCACCTACAACCTCACTGAGGATTGGAACATTTTAGGTTATCAGTTTCCGGCGTGTACCGAGAAAATATTGTTTTAAACAGATGATTATGGTTGGATTGTCGTCAGTTTTCATTAAATACTTTACCGTAATAACTGTATCTGAAAAAAACAAACCGTACTAAAACGACGATGTTTACACGCCGTTTACACTTGTTTGGCGGGAAGTCGACAAGCAACGACCGACAATGACACTGCCTGATACATGAAGGGTGTCATCTGTAGCAGCAGGTGTGAGTGACCGTGGAAGGATTCTCCCATATAAACCACCAGAATAAAAAATCACGGTCAACAAAGGTCATGTTCACTAAGCCAAAAGTTTATGTTAAGCGAACCACAATTTTCTTGGGTGAATCAGGGCTGCATAAGATGTGAGAGGCAAAGTAGCTTGGTATGCTTTGCGATTACAATGAAAATATTTTATGAAATGTCACGTGGAGGAGGCTACTGATTTTGTTGTTCAAGACCATTCTCCAAAACCCTGAGCAAATGGTTTAATTGCACAGAAAGACTGTTAAAAACTTTTGAATTTGCAACGTCACGACGATGTTGTACACCAAACGATAGCTATTCCGTCAGTAAACGAAAGGGCTCTAACAAAGCTTACAATTTAGAAGAGATCCATTTACGAAAAATCTGGACTTCGGTTGAATTCGAACCAGCGACAGAAACACCATGCCCAAACGCGGCAAGCGCTCTACCAGCTAAGCTACGAAGCTTCGTAGCTTATCAAATCCCACCACCAATCTCTGGTTGTTAATATGGAGAACTCTAATCGGTGGATGCTATGATCACAGTCCTACAGAGCACTCTAAGCACAGGTTACGCTTTCTTCACGATAGAGGCAATTGTACTTCAGGTCTTGATGACCACTCTGTTGGGGGAGACATCACGGTTATCTACACCGAACAACAGTTGGTCCCAACGAATCAAGTGCCATGTTTAGTTAGCGAATAGCTTCAAAATCACACGTAGCAACTGGCAATTACATACTATGTGACGACACCATACCAACCCCAGATAAACACGAAGAGGATGGCTAGTAATCTGCGTTGTCACTGTTGCACTCGTCTCACTGCAATGTTGACTAGGCGAGCCCAAAGATATTCCTATTTTGGTAGATATTTGCTAGATTCTATCGGCAGGTGGTTTCCAAAGACATTGGTGTATGGCCTCTCTAAAATAGTTCAGCCTGTTACTTCACAGCTGAAAAGTAAGGGACCATTTGATATGTATAAGCTTCGCACATCCACGACATACATCAAATTATTCAGTAAAACCTCCGCCTTGTCTACCAATAAAAATGCCACCAAGCAAAAATTCATGACTCACACTGAATAGTTTTTTATTTTCCAGTCAATCGGAGTTGCGTCTAATCTGTGTACCACTTGCTAACGTCCTACCGTTGTTTAACCACTCTCGTTTAGGACACTGATATGATCTGCTAGTCAGATGCTTTGCAGAGAGATGGAAAATTCTGGTCAAATTGTAGCTTGTAACAGTCAATCGGTTACGTAACCAAAGGTATACAAGGAAGTGTTTGTCGACATGACGCTTGTGGACATGCATTTTTGAGCAGAACATGAATGGACGGCTAAATGAGCCGACTGCCATTTTCAGTAGTGATTCCAACAATCGACTGCAGGCTTAACAAAACCTAAGTCTGTTACAAACTTACATCACAGCGTTCCCCTAACTGTTGGGAAAAAAATCATATCACAGAAGAATATCAACGAAAATACGCATTGAATTCAGAAGAACGACAAATATGTGTTTGAAACAGCTGGTTCCCTTCATAGATTTGAACAAGGCAGTAAGAAGACGGACAGAGGAAGATGCTAGCATTTCGTATTGCCTCTTCAGTACCAAATAACAATAACCGGGACCATATATATTACACTATTAGGGTGAGGGGTTAAGAAAATAAAATAGCAAATTAGGTGGAGAACAAAAGCGCAAGACGATCAGGTCCATGGGAGTCTAAGGCTTACATATAATTGATTTTGTACACACAATACTGGCTTGAGGCGACCAATCGCGACCGCCTCAGCGAAACGCAGGAAACGCGGATTAGTGTGACGCATTATAATCCTAATGTTGATTCAGGATTAATTCGGTGACCGGCGGCCAACATGTGTCCGGCGATAGACGAGGCCGGAAGTTTGCATGATCCCGAGACGAAGGGAGTAGACTGCGCAGTCACATCCCGAACCCATTTCGGCATATGTTCCTTCATCCTAGAGTTCAGGTACCTATCGGTTCTGCCGATGTAACTCTCGCCGCAGTTACACACAAATTGATAAATACAGCGTGAGTTGGCGCCAACAGGTTGCTCTCCCTTTATTGAAGGTAACAGCAGCTTACGAATTCGATCAACGACTATGATTTGAGCCGCATTGTATGCCCG
>JTDE01000059.1:249027-273949 GCA_014338405.1 Paragonimus skrjabini miyazakii | reverse complement strand
CCTCAGCGGATACCCATTATCCTGCAACGTCGTTGTAAGCAGTCGGAGTTCATCAGCTAAACATTCTGATGAACAAATTCGTCTGGCACGCGTTCTGACCAATGCTCGCTTGTTCCTCATTGGTGTGAAGCTTGTGAAGTGGGTGTATTGACCAATCCAGGTGGGCTTTCAGTGCACATTTCTTTTCACTGTTCCATCATCCTTGCGACCGATGAGGATGTCATAAACGGTAGGCATCCGTTCTTTTCCAGCTCACAGGTGATTTTAACAAATGACGCAAATGTTTTGCAATACAGTTTGTTTTGACTGAAATTTGTCCAGTTGTCTTACAAAATAAATGAACCGCATAACCGACTCCGTGTAATGCCGCTCTAATTTTCCACAGACTACTTATTTTCATCTCAGTTGTGCATGTTCACACCACCACGTCATCGTGGTGTACTGCATTATTAGCTTATGGAATTTACATTTGGTTGCATTTTACTTTGGACATGACATTCAGTATCGATAGCTCACCAAGTGTTGAATGATTTTCATAAAATGCGTCCGGTTATATGTTGAACCTTTTGTTTATTCGACCTTTTGAAACCAAAAATGGTTAGGTTTAACTTATATGAGAAACGTTTACTAAACTCACAACCTTTTCGAGAGAGAAGTAGACGATTTGTTTGGTGAAAGATCACTTTACACTGAACGACATTACACGCCGATCGAGAACAGACAGACACTAGACTCAGTTAATTTACTTTTGACCATATTTTCAGGAAGGCTGCTTAAATCTCATGAATGAACCTCACGAAAAGTTGCTGAAGCTGGCAAGATAACAACAATAGTAAATGGTATTGTTACTAAACACGGGTGATTCTTGGACTCATCTGTATTTTTTTCAGTCCATGAATTTGTATAACGAATTTAATGCAACCAACAATTCTGCAACCAACAATTCTGCTAACACTGACTGAAATCTTAGCTGTAGGCATTCAGTTGATAAATCGGTTTAGCTAGTCCATGCGTAAACTATCCATTTCATTGTGTGCACATATTAGAATTGTAGTCGGACAATAAATATGACATAGTAGGAGAAAAAGTGATGGAATTTTTCATGTAAAATGTAGTAAAAATTGCTCTCTTGTGTTCATAATTCAATTGTTGTATTCTAATTTTCTCAATGGTACGATAAGTATGTTAGCTAATCACCGGAATCAATCATACACAAGAAAGCAGACCTATCAGTGCATATTATATGTTCTATTACAATCAGGATCTGTAGCTGCTTGGACGTGTCAAAATACAGGGCTTTAACTGGAGTTGCGGTAAAACAGCTATTGTGATGTTTCAGTACACTTTCGATACCGTGAATAACTGATTAATTCATAGTGTCCTAATAAACACATGTTGCGATCATTGAACGTTCATTTACAACAGACTCACGATAACCACTGCTGAAGGCAAGCTCTGACCAGTTCTCAAAAGTTTATCCATGCCTCAGTAATGTAGTAACCAGCCAAATAACTTGCGATGAAGAATGATAAAAAGTATAAACAGATTGGATGAAGAACAGGAACGACAACTCAGAGTAAGCGGACGAGCCCATCGATCGATTTCTGCTGACTTATATTATCACCACCCAACCGAATAAAAAATAATGTTGCATGGATGATGACAGACCAGTAGTTGATCAATTGAACTAATCATTCAGGTCAAATTATGCATTCCTGCGTTCAGTTTCTTGCAACTTAGGGATTTAATCCTAAGTAGGGGTGATAAAAAATACTCCACTGATACAAATGTAGTTTGTTTTTTGAATAAATGCCAATCATTTATTTCCTCCCAGTCCTATGCGTCCCCAACTGATAGATTGGGCACAGCAGCTTCCTTCTAATCCGGAGCTCAATTGGCAAAGATTCTGCCGTTTGTTTTATCCGTACGCTACCCGTGCGTTCAATGTTTAGAGTTCAGAAGTGAGATGAGAAAATGCAGAATTCAGCTAACATGAAAATATGTTAATTTGCTCTATCAGTGTCTGCCCGTTGGTCCGTTTTCACCAGTGATCCTTGTGCACGTTTGCACAATGAACCATAGAATTTTGAAACCTATCGTCTCCGCTATTGATACTCTACGGTTGATATCAAAACTTATGCCACATTTACGTATGAATTTATCAATCGTAGCATTTAGCATGATAGTAAGACACCAAGAGACTAAAACTACATTAAAATGGAGAAATCCTGCCCGCCACCTTCATGCCTGTCATGCACAACACCAAGGACACTTGGTTCTGTGTATGCACTGCCGACTTATGTTGCGCAAAATGTAGATTTTTGAGTGAGTCCTGAATGGCGGGTACAAGATGATGCAAGACCGACGAATTTCACCTTACGAACGGATTGTGTGTTCAGCTTTTATCAGACGCTTGCGGCAGAGGAAGCCAGTGTGCACACTACAGTGATGTCAGATCGGTTCGTCCCATATATCACGGCTGTGATACATTTATAACCACATCTTCCTCGTCGATTAGTTCTGGTGATGCTGGAGTCCTTAAATCTAAAGGTCAGCCGCCCGATTCAACGCGAAGTAGAAAGTTCTAATACCACAATCTTCATCACTTGGTTGGTTGTACGGCAGTATAAGTGAACACACTCAGTGTTGCTTCATAATACATTTTGTCTAATAACATGTCAGATACTCAACAGAAATAATAGTAACACTATCCTCCTTGGAAGAACATACGTTTAGTAAGAGCAGACCAGGTTATTATACTGTTGATGTTTCGATGCTGCCTTATGTATTATCAAGTGATTTGGGTCTCTCGCTGACGCAATTAAGGCCCATATTCGGAAAAAAATGCATAGTTTTTATTTCGTACTGTGACAACGAAAAAACTTAATGATATTACAGATATGTAAATTAGTCATAATGCTTTCGTAACTGGTCTGCATTTAACCGAAGTCTTTTCGTAAACAGATCTTCTCGAGAGAAAGAATTCTGTGTGACATGTCTTGGAATCCGTCAGTCGGGTTTTCAGTTTCCTGGCCATAATGTAGACATTCTACCTTTTACACCTCAAGCTTAAAAGTTATTTGTTACCAGTCTTCAGCATTCTGTCTTACTGGAACATGCTAACACACTTCAGGTCACTTGGTTGTAAACGATTTGGACATGTAGCAGACGCCTTTTCAAACCTCGATGGCCAGTCAAACTGTTACTGAACACAACAATTTTAAGGTATTCAAAGTTTCACCTTTAGTATTGGACAATTTTTTTGGTCAAAATAATAGCTTTTCCAAGCACCGCGATGTCACAAACTACGTTTGTTTGATTTATCCAAACAGCTGGAATTCCGCTGGTCTTTCTAGTTGGAACAGGAGCAGCTACATTACTGGCGCTGGTGTTCGCAATTTTGCTCGGCTGTTTTGTTCGTCATACGCGACATCGCACATCCAGAATGAAAACGGGCCTAATTGCGAGTCCTACACATCACAGTAAGTGGTCTACGTTGCTGACGACCATGTCAAGTTGAAACATACCACTCAACTTGTTCGTACGAAAAAAACTTTTGCCGGTGTCACATCCATGTACAGTGCAGTAAGAACAACGTGTGAGTTTAGTGCTTGTCGTCATGTGGTGGCGGGTCTTCAATGTCGTTGTACTTTGCAATGCACAGAACGCCAGAAAAAATATCAATTGGGTAGCCACAAAAATGTTTACAGATGCAACTAAAAAACATCAACTCAGCTCATAAAGTACAATAGGGATGAAACAAATCGAGTTGGTGTTTTAATCTGGTTCGGTCGAACATTCTGTAAGCTCTACTGCTTTTAAGAACATAGAACTGGGTAGACTTTTAATGATCGTGTCTTGTACACAACAAGCTATCGGCGCGGTAGGCTCAAATGAGCTTAGGTGTTTCATGTTTCCTGCCAGGATTTCATTCTCGTGGGCAATTATGGAAACCATACAACTGCGCTATTAAAACTAATGCAGTATATGTTGGATTTGTTGCTTGTGCCACTCGAACTGTTTCATAGTAAGCACCATTTAGAATCATGTTTGCATCATTTATTAATAGTAACATCATCACCAGCGACCTTATCGTCTCTCAACATCCACCGTTGATCATCGTAGACAGAAGCATCTAAGTAAGAAACATCGCGTGAACACGTTGGATGTTGGCACTTATGCTTACCAATCATGCGACTACTCAAGAAAAAAGGACACAGTTTCGCACATGGAACAGGGCGGAATATTCATGCAGTATGGTAAAACAACAGTCCAGTCCATGAGAATGAGTCAGTATGCTTTTTGTTTAATTTTCTTTATTCGTTCACCAAAATACTGTATTAGATAAACTTTGTGTGACCTGCTGAATGGTGAAATAAAAATCCATGAACATGAGAGTTGCACTACAACGTACCCATTCCCGGGATTTACTTGATTAAAATGAGAACCAAAATCCGCATGCTGTGTGCTTCTAGACTTACCCAATTAATCCATCATATGCGAGAGGTTGGACACAGTCAGTTATTATCAGATACATTTAAGGATTTACCGATCACTCTCCGCGGCATTCAACAGGCTGTTTTAATTGTGGACCTTCGTTTACTGTGAGACATACTAGAACACAGTGCTGGTCAGCGTTAGAGAAAAAAAACTACCACGGTATTATAAATGTGAGCATCTCTTTAGCTTTAGACGTTAGTTTGGTTCCCAATGTGGTTTATTAACGATACGAACTCATGAAAATCCCTAACACATTGTTTGCTTGGATCAAGGTATTTGCTGAGGTTTTTATTCTGGAACAACGTTATGCACTTCAGCTGTTCAGAGTGCATCCAAGATGCAACCAGAAAACTGTCTGTTAATAACTAATAACGTAATGTAAGACGTTCAGTTCCGAAGAGATGTCAATCTGTGGATTCTTTAAGTTCGACAAACTGTCCTACATCAATATCTGAAAATTCTCACCCTATGTTTGTTGTGTGATTTGGTTCCAAGTAAGCAATAGTCTAAAATGATTGATAAGTTTAACGCAGAGAGCAAACGTAACCAACTGGCTTCTACTTGCTTCTGTTAGTGAAACGCATTTCCGCATTAACGGACTCCGGGTCTATTACAAAAATCAGTTACTGGGTAGTATGGAATGCACTGCTATGATATTTTCCGAACCTCCAGTTCTTTCTATTGAATTGCAATGGCTTGATTGATCCGGTTTACAAACTGAACTAACAGTCGAATTCTCTCCGACGCCATACTTATTATCTACCCCGCTGCGTTCCCATGGAATAATTCTAGTATATCAAACAAACGTTTTCCCAATCACATAATAATCAAAAACTTGCTTCTCAGCCTACTGCGCTAGACGTTTTCTATAAGGCCGACGTAGCTCTGATCCAGGTCGTCTGACAAAACGCCTAGATGAAGCAGTTGTATATTGCAGACGGGTCATTTAACCTGCTACGCAGATAATTAAACTTATTACACTAAACTTCCACCACAGGGTGACAGTCAGGAGCTTGCAGAATTTTTGTAAAGGTATATCACAGTCAAGTCGTTTCGCAAACTTTCGTGAACATTTGCAGAAGTCATTTGGTAACTGTGCACCTGAATTGGTGATTGTGTGACAGACAAGTTAAACGAAGAAATGCTCAATTATTTTGCAACGGCTTCCAGATTTGAACCATTTCCATTTTTTGCGATAGACGCAAATGATTTCCAGTTGCATAACGAAAGTTGTTTCAAATTGATAAAGTACACGAATATGAAATTATTGTATGGATAACCGTTGGTAACAAGAGGTAGTGAACGATATCACTGATTCAGTTGAGTAATTCTGTCAGAACCATTTTTGTTTCTCCATTTAATTCTGTCTACATTTCAGAAACAAACGGTCTTCGAACCGATCACATGCAGGATAATCGCAATTTTCAGTGTACCATGGAGTTGCAACCAATGTTAGCCGGTCATTGCCAGATTAATAGTCAACCCAATTATGACATGGTGAGCTCAGTTTTGAGAAGCTTTGTATGAATGACTTAGACAGTATTCATCTGGCAGATATTCATTCACCTATGGTTAACTGATTCGGCTTTCCCCAAAACAGACTCCATTAAGTAATCTTGAGTTAATGCACTAGCGCTCGGTTTATGTGAAATCCTGCTATACTGATGTATGCTTATACAAAGTGATATGGTTACTGATGATCGTCCAAACATATTTGAACTGTGATTCTGTCCTCGTAGAGACGGAAGAGAGTTAACTGAAATGACAATACAACAGGTATTTTGCATATTGTCAGTAACATGTCTAATCAATTCAACGACTGCCCCAACAAGCGGACTGTGAAAAATGAGTATCTAATTTAAGTACTGGCATGGTTAAAGTTGCATCAGTTTATAGTTCTTAACTGCAGACATTGAAAATGGTGTGAGTAACCGTATCTGTAGTAATCAACTGAGAATGAAAAACGATAAACAAAGCAGAAATGGATATTCGACAATTATATTCTCTCTCTTTCGTACAGGAGAGGTTCTATATCATTGAGCAGCATATATACGTTGTGATTCACTTTAACTCGCTTGGTAGTGAACACCAATTCTGCCTGTAAAAAGTAACAAACACAATTTCGCCATGGAATTGGTATGATTGATAACGACTTTCGAAATTTAAATTAAGTCGCTATTATTGAGGTATCCAAAATTAGAAGGTTAACGAAGCTGTTTATGCATCAAGCAACGATCAATGCGATCGTGTAGTTTATCATATACCAGTCCAAGAAAATGCAGTTAATGTGGGAACCATCAAACTGTCCTTAGTTATGCGATTCTTTGAACTTCAACCGAATATTTTCTGCACACTTAAGAATTGAGTGCGTAAGACTTAAAGCTAAAATACACAAGGGAGTGTTACGAATATTGATGAACACTGGGGGATTTTCGTTTCAGTTGAGTTGAGCTTCATTCACACTTGTTCGTGGCCGTTATATTTCCATAGTTAGTCGTCAGAAAACAGAAATACACAACAAGTCATCTGTCCCGTATGAGAGAGAAATTGCGAGTAACGATTTAGTTTGAATACATTGTTTATGAGGTGCCTGGGGAATGCGTATATCACGTCCCCGCGCATAATTATCCATCGATGAAACTGTAGCGATAGCTTCGGGTAGTATTTTATAACACCGAAAGAATACTGGAGATATTTTAGTTCACTGAGTTATGTTCAATGATTGGCTGCAAGGTTATATCGCGACTAAATATAGGACATACGATAAAGCAGTGTCTTGGACAAAATAAAATCATTTTTATCAGATTGACAATGAATTTCGACTTCGCTCGGTTTAAACAACCTTACTAGGTTAGGGCGCGGGAGAAGCGCTAAACCATGCTATTTAGCCCAATACTTTATGCCGTGCAGTTGGATCAAGTTGGACATTCTGCTAAGTTCACTTCCTAAAAGATGTCTGATATAACAATAAAAAACAAGACCAAACCTGCATGAGATAAACTAAATATTAGAAATACACAAGAACAGTTGACTTTATCACAATTCTGAGTAAAAACGCATTGACTTGAGTTTTCAAGAAATACATGGTGTGAGAGTTTAGTTATCACAAAGTAATAGAACAAGTCACCAACAAACGATTTTTGTGTGCTATAGGTCTGAACAACCATTATTAACACGCATCAACAACCTGCAATCTGGTGAACAACTGAAGAATAGTTGTGTAATTGACCTGCTAATTTCCGGTTGAGTTATGTATGCCATAAATTACGTTACGAGTTCAATAGTTTCAGTGTAATATTCCTGATCAAGATTGTCGACATCCATTGCGAATACAAAGGGACTATTTTTTTTCGAAGGAGGTCATCCAGAATGGGTACTCGAGTGTGATCAGCCAAGCATGATATTTTGGGAGCAATTTTAAAATTAGACTAAGTTAAGCTTAACTTCCAGATTTGCAACAAATACCTGATTAGACTGATGATATTCGTATTGTGTTAACAATAGTTTAAATGACTCATAGTATTGTTGGAACCAATAGTCTATGACCAACCTGCTGTTTTCACCAACAAAAATGTAGACACGCGTTGCCCACAATGTTAACAGTAGTTGTGTCGTTCATTTGGTTTTAAATAACCTATGGATTCGTCAGTATATTCGGTGAATTTGATCAGTAACTGGCCATTGAGACCAGGACTAATCGAAATTTTTAAAGCAGAGCCTTTTCTACATTCTTCTACACAATTGCCGAAGATTACTTGGTATCATATAATACACAAGTATCCTTTCATTTTACTGTGAACATAATTTTTTACTTCCGGCCTAATCATCACATTACCTACTTCTATATCCACACTGATTTGACCTGCGTGGTCCCAGTGCACACTCAAACCTTCATCCGCTTGAGCATGAGATGGACGCATGGACCTGTGTGATGGATCTTTGAGAATAATTCGCCATTAGTGTTCCATACAGATTGGTTGTTATCGGCGTCACATTAGCTGAGTATCTAGAAAAGGATCATACTACCTATCCTGTTAGATCCACTCTGACACTCTTTGGATAAGGTCAACGAGCTCGACTAAATTCATCAGAGTTGTTTAGTTTGCTCACATATGAGTGGAAAGCCAATTTGGTCGATCTATTTTGATGTTCGTATCAATAGCATTGCATAGAGTAATGCATATTAAATACAATATTGATTCATGTTTGGAACAGTCTGTCGAGGAGTCAGTAGTTTAACTTCTTCAGCCATTTTTATCCACGGAAATGCATATTTGCTACACAACCCATTAGCTGTCTTAACCGTCAGATAGCCTTAATTTATTTAGGTTGATTAGATATTTATGAGAAATAATTATACCTACGCGGGATATTCTGTGAAAATGCTGATCTTTAACTAAAACCTGGTCTGAGCAGAGCAGTTAGAACAGGAAAAGTTTTAAACACAAGCATTTAGTAATGATGCCTCAGCACCAAATTTACAATAACAAGAACCCGTTTTTTATAGCAAATACCCAAAGAGTTGATGATCACCCGACGGTCTAGAATAGAACGCTAGATTCAACGAAAGGGTCAGGTACACGAACACACTGAACACAGTAAACTGGCGTGAGTCGATTGATCGCGATTGCTGCAGTAAACCTTAGAAATCTTGGCTAGAATGACGTAACAGGATTCTGAATGCACAAGATGGGTCGATAGCTTGACTAGTGGTCAGGACATGTCTAGAGATTGTGGAAACTGGCTGCTTACGCGTTTCAGCAACATTGCCGTTCCTTGATAATACAGATTTCTGTACCCGTTTAAGAATATGTTCCTCCACTCCGGAAATCAAGCATCTCCCGCTTATGCTTATGCATCTTTCTCCGCGGCTGCACACAAATTGTTGAACACAGTGTAAAGTAACACCGGAAGACTGATTTCCTTTGATGAAATGTTTTGGTAACTTCTGAGTCTGAATGAGTGTACGAGGGTCAGCCGTATTAACTTAAAGTTATAATTTCTGTAAATTATGCAGCAAAGATATCATCCGCGCTCGATGCTACTCGGTGCTTACGCTTTCAAATACTACTAGAGTAAATTGAAACAGTTGTGTCTTTTGCGCAAAAGTCCGTCGATGGCAGTTCGACTTGGCTACCGTCTTCGGCTTGCATTATCGACACCCTAACCAGTTTACCTGATTGCATTTAATGAGGTTAACCGGCACGCGTAATTGCTTTCTCACTATTTTCCTTCAGTGTTCAAGATTTAGGTATTAGAAAGGCGATGTAACCCTATGTATATGCTCGCCCCCAGAAAGGCTGACAAAATTGGGCTAATGGCCAATAAGCTGATGATTGACCTAAAAAATGTGGAAACATTTTCTCACCGTCAACCTGGTCCAAACAAATATGGAGAATTCTCTTATAATTGATGGTCCCCCTGTGGACAGAGTGTATGTCCACTCCACACAGCCCTGTCTGAGGATGTTTTCGAAAGGCATGTAACCCGAATTCATTTGTACCCACAGTTCCCACGGCCACCTCCCTAGCGTATTCAGATAGGTCACTATGGTTGCGTCTTCTCCTACGTCTGTTTGTATTTTGTTGGTGTCTACAAGTTTGTGCGCACACTTATTTCTGGTTGTTCCTCGCAATAGTGTTGAGTAGTGTGGTAAGTTTGCTAATTATAATGTGATCTACTGGTATACACTTCCGGATTCGACAGGAATCAACCTAACAATTGAAATCGCGCCCTTCTACACGGCATGTACTCTAACAGCTAGGCAAGAAAGGCATGACGGAGGACTTGGAAATTTAAAACTGAGACCCGGTTGCCCAACCACCTCAATATATATTAGATGCCCACCTAGTCTTCCGAGAGATGGAATGGTACGTTATGGTTATCATGAACAACAAAGCGTGACATCCGCCAACGCAACGATCAGACGCTTTAGGTGGATTACTAATTAATAGCGCGGAAAAGTAGTGAGTTCCAAAGTGATTTATTTGGGAAAAATTGTAACTTCGACTAGATTCGCAGTAGTAGAAAGTACAGTATGCCCCTACAGGACACGTGCTCTACCAGCTGAGGTAAAAAATCGCGTCAATGTACTTGGCAGTTCGATCAATATGGACTTTCAAAATATTGACACGCTGCACGTTAGTGTCCTTTTGTTAGTGAGTATTCTGTACAGTTGCTTACAAAAAATTATATTCTACAGGACGTGAAGAAACGTTTTCCGCAATTCATCACAATCAAAAATGGGAAGTAAAACGGAACTGAGACAACAAGTCGGTCACAGGCATAGTCACCGCTGTCACCCTTCGTTCCGGGCTATAGGTCCCCGTCTTTGTGGGTGAGGTCAAGAGTATTCTCCCCTAAACTAGGGAATGTGTAAGGTCCGAGTAAATTATTTCTGAGGACAAAGTACTGTATTATGTACTTCTGTTAGTGATTGAATCGGCCGTTGTCAAAACTTACTGACTTACTTCATTGCACTGCTAATCTAGAATTTCGTGGACAAACTGAAATGCGTTAAGAACGCCCACGCGATGATTGCCTTCAGCGAAGTTTCACAAACTTGCACTGGTGATTGACTTTGTGACGTCAGTTTTCATCCAAACAAGATGTTGTACTTTGCCTAATTCAAACGAGCATCAAGTCGATTTACCGACATGTATTCCTGTACAATAGCGCGTTAACACTGACTGGTTGTGGACTGACAGCTTGTCTTCAAAACGACTCAAAAAAATGGGTGAGATGATAAACCCAGTTTTCGTTAACGCAGCTGGATCTGTTTATTGCATTGACTTTTGCAAACGCCAGCTCGCTTGTCCACTAGCTGTGTCTGTTTTGAACGGAATTGGGATGCACACAACTTTTCGACAATAAAAATAGAACCTTTAGTTAGTGTGGTGACCGTGTTGCCTGTGCCAAATCTGTCTGGTTACCATTTTCTTGAAGCGTGTTGCCTTGAAAATTGAGTTCATCCTCCAGTTTTTGTTAAAAGCAGATTGGCCCAAGATGTCACTGCAGGAAATGGTTCAAGTTTTAGATGAGGTGCTCTACAGGAACTGGGGTATTGTTCTGTTTAATTTTCTTCTTAAAAATCACTCCCGTCTTACGGAGCTATCAATATGCCGATACATCGTCACATCAACAGATTGGAAGAAATTGTTCCTCTGTCATCAAAACCTGAAATGGACAGAAAATGTCATTTGATAATTAACTCGGGATAATGTTGACGCCTATATTAACCGAAAAAATGGGTAAAATTCTCATCCGTATATCGCGGTGGAGACAAAGGTTTGGATATTTTCACGCAGTTCATCATTCTTCAATTTTCACACGAAGGTTACAACTAGGATTGGACCTACGGTCGAAAATGTTTTCACGTTATCAATCTGTTAAGACTTATCAGTGAGTTTGAAGAACAGTTTTAAGATGCAGTCCAAAAAGAGCTTATTTGAGATTTCGTTCAGCAGTCTGTTTTAATCTAAATTGTCGATGTATTGACAGTAAGAATTATTTCATTCTGTAAATGGGACGTTCGTAAACGGTAAATCATTATAAATCTGATGAGTAGTAGAGGATTTTGGTTTTCATATAGATTATACATCACCCACAATTAGCAATCCAACACATGGACAGACTTGTAGTTCCCGTATTCCACACAGCGACAACAAAATCAACATTTTCTAGTAGATATTAGGAACATAACCGTCGACAAGCCGGGCAGCTATTTATTCTGCCGTTGTGTGATAGGATGAATTACATATGTTCAGTATGAGCGTAAAAAGTGTAGTTGTCCAAAGAACTCTTCATGAAACAAACGAATTTCGAAAGTTACAAATTTCGCGCTAACACCGGCTGTTTATGTAATAAAATGCCGAACATTGCTTACAGTCTGCCACGTTCAGCAATACTGATGATATAATCGGCAACTACTTGTGAAGATGTTTATTTGTCAAAGTCTGTTGCCGCCTAGTTAGTTTTTACATCACAACATCTGAAAGAACAAATAAAACCGATCACGAGTATAACTGAGAAAAGAAAAGAAAAAACGATAGCTGGCCATAAAAGCGACACTCGCTTATATGCTGTACCCTTTTCGACGCTATCTTTAAACACAGATGCTCATCGTTTTCCGGATCCTGGTTGTGAAATCAGTAAAACTATACAGATCCAAGTCTGAAAATAAAGGTTTCCATCACACATCCTGAAAACTTGTCGCCTGTCTTTAGCCTAATACAGTGGGAACAACAACAAACTGACACTCTTAAAATGTATCCCGAGCTATGTAAACCTATGTAGCATGATTGGTACACATTATAATATCAGTCTAACATGGTTCGGAAGTAAACTATCGAATAGTGGTGCTACTTACAAGGTGTTTGGACTACACAAGTGTCACGCTACACAGATTGTTGCTCAAAAACGAACCGTTGTTGAATGCCATCAAAATAATAGTTCAAGCCTTATAATACAAACCTTAAAAAACAATGTGCTAACGCGAGGTTAACTTGATTTTGATACTTCCGCGCGAGTTCAGCGATTCAAGAATATGAGAAAATCGAAATGAATTACATAATGCTCGAGCAAGGCTTGCCATCGGTGCTACATTTACACCGGGCTTAACAAAACAACAATATCCACATAACGTAATCATTTTGTACAGAGAAAGATTCAACGTTGGTTTTTGGGTGGGGTGTTTGCCATAGACTGCAGTGATCTGAAACTGCTGACCTTGCTCACGCATAAGGGTAAATTTTCAGTTCGCCTCCCAAAATTTTGTGTTCATTTTATGAGGCCTAGACTCATGAATACCACGTCACGCGAGATCAGTTTATGATATGGTTGATTATCCACCGAATAGATTGCGTCTGCCTATAGCAGAGGGTACACACTGGTTTCCACATATCCTACATTGCCCGTTTTAAGTGGACTAAAATGCTCCCCTTCCAGCAAACAGGATCTTTCATGAGAACTAAGTTTAATTTTTGAGATGCGATTCTTCTGTACGGAGGGCCTTCTAATCTAAAGAAACACGACAGTGAGTCAGAGTGGTAAATGCAACTTTACTTCACAAGAACCAACAATGTAAACGCCAATTCAATGACGCAGAATCGAGGTGAGTTGTAACAACAACACAAAAACGATGTGTGAAGATTCCTCACGTACCACTTTGTTCACTTTGTATATCCGCTTTGCGGTTGATATGTAACTTAGCTGCATATGGCTTCGTAATACTACTGTAACCTTCATACATTGTGGAGCGCAACCCACTTCAACTCCTAAAAAGTGTTTGACTATGGCTTCATATGTTTTTTTTCCTCGAAAGTAGATAGCCGTGGTAAAAAGCGGCACGCCAAAAACGAGCGCTTCTTGATCGTGAAACTCTCTAAACTCTCTCTCTTTCTAAGGGTGAGCACTACTTCAGTTTTTCTGTTGATGAATAGCATGCCTTCTCTTAAGACTTAAAACAGTTTTATTCTGACATTTTCCTGCCAACCAAGTTATTTTGCCAATCTTTCAAGCGTTCTCATCTAACTTGTTCCATCTACTTGGTGACTGATGTAGATAACTCACTCCCTATATAACTTCGTGGACTTCGGATTTATGAGGGGGAAGAAAAAGCGCGTTTGGCTGGATGTAAACTAGGGAACTAAGTATGCGGTAGTCAAATATGTGTTGTGCCAATATAAAATTCAGTACAATACTGATTCTCACAACTGAGTGATTTTCATTGTTGCATAAACCCACACACTCATGTAACGGTAGAAAAAAATAATGGTATATACAGTTTAGATAGCAAGTTCATGTCGACTGTTCATTTATCCAGTAACGTATGCCCAACCTTCTCGTTAGTTAATCGCATCTAATTCTATTTCTCTCACTCCGTGTATCTTAATGTTACAGCAGTCTCAAAACTGCCGTTTGTGCCGAACGGCTACCCCGGTTGCCTCGGACTCGGCACAGGTTTACACCGGTGAAACTGTGACCCCGGGCGTCTCCTCGGACCACGGCCAGTTGATGGCAATGCGAGTGGACATTGGGGAGACAGGAGGGCTAGGGAATCACAAGTAAGTTATGTGAGATTGACAGTTATCTACTTCAGACTTTTAAAATCCCAGATTAGTTATTAGAAAGCAGTGTAGTGAGCAAGCTCGTTTTTCGGTTATTAATCGGCAAGACCAAATACATAACATTTTATGAAACAGTGTTGTCAAGGCGAAGCGAACAAAACAGGTAACAAGTCCAATTGAGATAAACTACACCACGGACGAAGACGACTTTCCGGTACAATTATACAACAATTATGATGCAGTTGAAACCATGGCAATTTGATCGATCACGACGTAGTTGGTGGATCGTGGTAAAAATTAGGCCTGAACAAAAAGCCTCTGCGCACACTAGGGTGGATTGTTCAGCCAAATTCCAAACGCTTCAGCTGTAGTCCAAAGTTGGCATCTCATGGCTTCTGACTGACATCCCTGATTAGGCAAATCGAACGAAAAGAGAAGAGACGTTGAGTCGGCAAGATGTGTCACAGCTGCACTGACAAATATCTTGGCAACTCCGCCATTGATACAAGTTGCATAATGCTCGCGGGTACGTTCATACCCAGTTAAGTAGTATTGCAGGAACAGGCAAATCAGTGTAGACAAAAAAGCCGCAGAAACAGGCACTTTATTCCTTAATTGTAAACAAGACGCTGGAGTAGATTTGAAACAGATACGCAATTCGGCAGCGTATAATGTTCTATTTACAACAGTGTTGTCTCCAAGTGACTGTTTTAGGAAATGTGTCACCTTTCAGTTGTAACGAAGTATAAGCCGATTTCCAATCTGTTACAGATGTCTTGTCCCTCTCTTGATGATGTAGAAAAACCTTGTCTATGAGTTGTTCTGGACAGTCAGTTTACAGGAATACTGTGCGTAGGAAATAGGAAATCGCATCCCATGTAAATATTCTTATGGTTGTTTAAGTCACACAGTTTCATATGGTTTTCTTTTCGCATCAGAGGAACATAGCTACTGATGTGGATATGCTATGCATTGCAAGCCTCTGTCTTACAATTCTTGCGGGGAAGAGAGTCATAAGTAAAGCGCCAAGTGGACACGTTCAGGAAGAATAATGGATTGTAAACTACAGCTTCTAGTGGTAATGTTATATTCACGTGAGTCCAGTTGAAAATGGCTAAGACATCCTTCGGATTATTACGTGCGCCAATATCACAGTGGATATCTATCTATCTATGTATCTACAAGTCGCTTATAAGCACTACATCCACAAATAGTTTTTTCTAACTGATCGTTTTCAAACTTTGCCATGAAGATGTCTGCAAACAGCGGCCCCAACGGAAGTCTGTTTATCACACCACATATTTGCTAATATAGTTCGTCGTTAAATTTAAACTCTGCGCTGTCAGTACATGATTTAGTCTGATAATGAGTAACTGAAAGCGGGCTTGTTAGCCATACCGCTTTTTGTCTTATCTGATCGTTTGTCTCAAGTCTACCTGAGCCTACATAACAGAAGAAAAGGTATGAGCAGAGAGCAGAGTACATGATAGGTTGACGTTTACTTAGTTCGCCTATTCAACAACTGATGCAGAACTAAAGTATTGTTTAATCAACTAGAGATTTGGTGAGTAATGTAACATATTTGCCAGTGGACGTTTTTAAGGACGTCACAATGAATATGTAAAATAATCTCAAAAGGGAATTGCTCATAGAAAAGGCCATTATGTTCTTAATATTCCGTACTCCATACGTTTTTAGAGATTACACAGTGTTTAAATTTCGGAAATGGTCATCAATTTCAGAACCACAAGTAGTAGTCGGAAAACCTCATCAACAGTGACATAAAACTGTCAGAGTATTCTTGTTAACAAGGGGTGAATAGCATTTAAACGCGCACAACAGTAGTTGGTTCATCATGCCCGGTAGTCATGTCGTTCCTGTTGAAGTGAATGAGACAGCTCTTTGCAATAATAGCTGTGCGTTGCTAACTGATGTATCATAGTCTCAATAATAGCCCCTCGGCTTTCCCTCTGGTCGAATGGGAGAAAAAGACTGTCGTATCTTTCAGAGAAGGGCCATCTACTCTAAAACTAAATAGGTTGATGTGAGTTATGAGGGAGACAGGATGAGCGGCCGTATGTAGCCGACAACAACATACACGCCCAAATTATAGTAGATTGCCCAATGGCAGAAATAGATAATCCGAGATATCAAACAGTGAACCTGATTCCAATCAAGGGTCATCGGGGCAAGAGAAAAAATATTGAATAAACGACTGTAAGAGGTAAGTATACAACCAGGTGTCCACGCGAAATAATGCGCCCAGTCGAAGTTCGGTTGCAAACACCAACATGCATACTTTGGGGCCAACCGGTGCGCTTAATTCACTAGATGTGTCAGTTTGCCCATATGACACTGACTTGAGGAGATCATTTGACTACGGACACATGGAATACTCAGATATTTGTTCAAGCAGCCCATTACACGGTTAACCTAGAATTATAAATAACGCCCTCACAGAATGCACCACTATCAAGCAAGGATCTATCAAAACCATAAGCGAAATATGCAGTATTAGACTTTTCTGATGACATTCCAGGATAAAACCTCTCCAACATAGTAAACGAGTGGAAGTAACCAAGCATTCAGCAGGTTACGTTCTACAGCTGAACTCCGTATCCAAATTATTGGCCTCTAATTCTCCGGCTTTACAACAAAGCATGATTGTCATTCGGTCGTCATTCACTTGTGTGGAGTCCAGATCTTAAAAAAATATCGATGCAAATTGATGAATCGCTTAAATATAAACGTCCACATGAGTAGACAATTGACGGTCTAAGTTCAGTTATGTGCTCAGTTTCTCCTATAACGAATTTCCTTCAAACACAGCTGCAAACGTTCTGATGACAGTGGAGTAGAGACGGGTGATTTGACCTCAGTTGGGCTGAGCGGACAAAACGGTTTCTCCAACGCTCCGTGGGGTGCAATGGTTCTTCCTTCTCCGTCGCCCACAATACCACACGCCTACTACTCTTTTTTAACTCCACGGCGGGACAACTGTGTCAATTATGGTGAGACATTTGCCAACGCATACCTTACTTCAACACCCCCGGGTTCAACGCTGCATCCTCCAACAGGTTTCTTTGATTCAAATGTGAACCCATGCATGTCACAATCCATAATGAACAGGTCAATCAGTCCTATACTGGTAGTGAGCCCACACCACAATGTAGTTGTGTCCACACGAACTGCCAATATTTATGAAAATCCAGTCAACTCCTCCGGTCTTATCTTGCCTTCGGTCGTACTCCAGCCGCAAACAATAATTGGTTTACCAGCCAAGACAGGTTGTGGTGTATCAACCAGCTCTTTCAGCCCCAGTCAAGCCCCTCAGATTTTTCCGGACCTATCTGTGCTACCATTAAAGTTTTGTGAACATGGGTCTCTTGCTGTCTCAACGACATCAATACCAGTGGCGACCGATCACTTAATCCACGTGAACGCTTTCCACCGTCCTTTTGACTGTTCCGAGGGAGAGGAGGAAGAGAGTGGAACAAAGGTCTGAAAATGTAAACATTTGTTTTTCACCTAAACCTATGTCCCTACAATAACGCCGATCGACTGTTCTCTCGGAATTTCTTTTGCATGTACAAATTTCTCCATTTTCTTCCGGATTTTTTCTATAAACACATTATTGCGGGCGTAAGCATAAGTTTTGTTATTCTGTCGAATGTACCTTGTCAGTGCAAGATATAACACTGTGGTCTTTCATTTTTCAATGCCATCTTTCCTCTTATATGGGCTGGTTATTGTAGCTAGTTGTTACCGTTGTGTCGACAGTTGCAAGTAACCATCCCTTCAAGAAAAACATGTAAATGATCCGACTGAATGCATACCCTCCATCTCAGTTAATATGTCAGTTGATCCTGCCCTATATAATCTTGTCAGTTGGTTCAAACAGTCGAAAACAAAACTGATGCACTGTTACAGATGAATGCATTACTGAGTACCTGGTAATCGGAACAGTCTGTATTCCTTGCAATTTACGTTTGACTGTAGCATCCTCGGCACCAAAGCTGCTCACAGAGGGACTTAGACTTCGAGTTTCAGTCAAATTCTTGCTTTAATTATCTTGTCCCGTTGTACCGTATGAAGAAAAATAATTTTCTTGTCCACATGAACTAAACAACTTAAATGGGTGGGTTAGCAATCGCTCCGCAAACCTCGCCTAATACCTAGTTAGACGTTTTATCAATCGAATTCACTGAACATATTGTCGTATGCATTTTTAAGACGAAATTACAAGACTGCCCCTCAATATTTTGTTTGATATGACTGCTGTCGCACACCACGGATTACTCAATATGTGTCACTGCAAAGAAATGTTACTTCACAGCTGCGTATTGCTAATGAATAAAGTCGCAACTGTGACCAAGAGACGATAAAGCTGCTTGACGAATGTACATCGTTTCGTATTACAAACATTAAGAGCACGTTAGGATGTTTATCACGCGACATAATAAAAGCCAGGTTGTGATTGCTGAAAGGTTTGATCCATGGACCATTGATAGACGAGCAGTTTTACTGATTTCATCCGGAAGGATGAGCAAGATGTCAGTTCCTTCATAAGTCCGCTGAACGGATTTTCTTGTTAGCTATATCGTTACTTTCTACAAAAACATCGAAATCTACGTCGTCCACCGCAAAGATTTCTCCTTCTATGCGGAGTCTATATGCAAAAATTGACTGAATTGCAGACCACATGAAAATCCTCATCTGTATTCCGTGCGACATACTTGTTTGCCACATTTACAGGGATGCAAACACATAACGTCCAATAAAGTGAATGTAGAAACCCTCAAAAAGAGAATGGGGGTCCAGATTCCAACCTACGTCCTCCGCTTGTTGAATATAAACCGAAAATCATAACGAAAGAGCTTCCTGCTAGTTTTTCTAGCGCTGAGATTACCCCTAAATTTTACTGCGGTTAGGTTAGGGACTATCCACAGTAATACACAAAGAACTGAATGCTCACGGTGTATTGTTATTTAACATAACTTATGACCGTCTATAGTAATCAGCTGCAAAACAGGATACTATGAGTCAAATGGTATCAAATGAATATCCGGTCTTATCACAGTTTTATAGCAGATTACACACCGCTGCTTCATATCCTGGAAGTATAATGTCCATGGATATGTCGTATACATCCGTGGGTATAGTTTGAAAAACGTCCGATGGGTCCAAATGGTTCGGAAACACGAAACGGAATGAAGCACCTGAACGCAAACATTTCAGTTTGGTCTGATCAGATTATGACAAAGCAAGTATTCAAATGATCAACAGTTGATCTATTGTAGGCACAACCAAGCCAAGTGATGTTTGCGTTAATTTAGTTTCTTCAATGAAGCCAGCTAGCACACGTTTACGACGACAATCTATCCGTACTATACTACTTAGCGTTGTCCTCTGTAGGTAAGCTGAGTTGTTTTGACTAAGTCGATTGGTGTGGCATCGATGAACGTTGCAATGAATATCAGAAGAGTTACACGCGTGACCTTTAACCATTACACAGTCATTTTTGTGACTTCGATTATCAGGTGGTGCAAACTTCGTCAACCAGTATGCTTAGTGCCTCTAGTATTTCAAGACTGCACGCCACTTAAAGGCTCCCACTGAATGAATCAGAGAAGATTGAGTGGCAAAGAGACGCGTACAATAAATTCAAATTAACGGAGTTGTCTCACAATCTGATAGACGCAGCCCAGTTAATCGAAACAATTTACGATAATGAAGCCAGCCAACTGAATGACTGAAACCAATTTGAAATTTATATTGGAAAAAATTTCAAAGCACTGAAGTTTACATTCCATTGCCGTTTACGTGATTTTATAAAATGGCCTTGCAGTCCTACTAAATATCTGCGGTTAAATACTTTCTTTCTTATATTATTCAGGCACCATTTTTGTTTGAAATGTCATTTGAACAAGCAACAGCGGACTGGCAGCAATGATGAATGATCAGCTGAAATCTGACCCTACTCATAACGATTATGGATTTTCCATATTTAGTATCAAAATTTTGGGCTTTAGCCCATCGTCATGTGATGGTGCCGTGACAGATCATCAAGCTACTCCCAGTTTGGGATATCTGGTTAACGCACGGGTCTTTTGTGTAACCAAGCGGCTTATGCGATGCAATACTTTGAAGGAATTAACCAATAAGCGATGATTTGGGCTGGGTGGAGCAGATGTGGTTCACAAAGGACTGTTCATAACATCGACGGGCGACGTTTATGCATGTTGACACTGTGAATACTCTAACACGAAATGACTACGAATATGTGTTAGGATCCCTGAGAGAGAGAAGAGCAGAAACTATTGTAAGATCACACATATAGTATCCCAATCACGAACGGAACACAACGAAGTCCCAGTGACAAGAAAACCAGGGCGCAAATTAGGACCCCTCAACAAGTAAGGAAAAAGACGGCCTTCAAACATGCTTCAATTACTGCTCAGCCCGAATAGGAAACAGTGGTGCACAGAAACCGCAGACCTAGACCACTCAACGGACCATTCATAGGCGGGCGCAAATTTCGAATTCCGAAGACAATGGCGGGCAGTCAAATTCCAACTACTGGAAACTGCATTTTCCCTAGCAATTGGGGGGTGTCTTGAGAAAGTGTGCTGTTCTCAACAAATGGCTACTAGTTTCATTCATTTAAATACACGAACAACCGTTTTGAAGAGACGTAACGACCCAGTTGATACTGTTTTGGAGGCTGTTGTTTAACATAACAGGTTCACGCACAACTGCGTATTATGCCACAGTTTCAGTCATAAAGTATTCGTTGATGTCGGCAACCCTTCAGATACAACAGATGGTGGAAGATCTGACATGTTTTCTTTGTCATCTCTGTTATGTCCGTAATACGTAGAAACACCTCAGATTTCAGATGACCTGTATCAATACGGAAGAGCAGAAAATGTTGTGATCTGCCGTGCCAGATCAGAGGGTGAGGACGCAATGTGAGGTAAGTGCTAAATGATGTTCTCAGAGTGAACGTTCCAACCAGCTGAAATGAGGAAACCAAATAATCGATTGACATCATCGAAAACTGAGAAGCAGCCAGATGACAGGGTGATATGGCGGAGCTCGTGGAAGTACAACTGGGCCGAATAAACTGATCTGACAGTCTCAGTTGATGACCATCCCAAAAGAGGATAACCACTGTCTTTGAACCTGAAATATTCATGTGAGTTGCACTGATTCAGAGCAGATTGTCACTGGAAGTTTATTTCTTCAATGATTGGTTGTAGTCTACCACTCAAATGTCAGCACTGCTCTGTGAATCTTAAGAGACGGGGAGAAGACCACATATTAAGTTTAGATAAATTCCTCATGCCTCTCCAAATATCCTCCTGAAGACATTCACCAACACTCCCAAATTAATGTCAGCTGTATTTTTGAACTCTCTTTTGAACACTGCTCCATACACACCTAGTCCTTATCAAATTGTACGAGCTGGCAGTGAATGTCTAGTTCTGTTCAAGTTAAGTGTGTATTCATATATCTGCCCTCTTTGAATTGCTCTTGAAATCTGTGAGGATTACTTACTTCTAAATTTCTCTTGTTCCGTTTTTCTGATATTAGTGTTAACTGTTCTGTCGGAATTTTAAAATCGTCTCACAGATTTGAATGTGTTCGTTACTTGTTGACAGATACAGTTATCAATAAGCTATTTGACGTGCCCACTGGTTGTAGTTAGTAACAAACGAGATTTTCATCCAGGTTATGGATCCTATTTCAGAAGAAACCTTTTGTTTGAATGATGAGACTCTACCACCGTGAATGTATTCGAGTCTACACAACCTTACTGGTTCACCGCAATCAACTGCTTTATGAAGTTTTCATGTATAAGGATCACGCACCTTTACAAATATTATATGATAAATGGTTTTTGCCTCTTTCAGAAAGAACAACTCAGGCGATTAAATTCAAGTCTAGTGTTTTGATCAATTTGCTCTGTCAGCTTCTAGTACTACACAGTAATTGTTTTGAGCACGTTGGTCGTTATGATCGGCGTGCGGATGACTCAGACCGAAAAACTGAACAATGAATCAACCTGGAAGATATGTATAAAACTGGGTAATATTTCAGTGGACACGCAACAGAAATGCCACAGAGTTTTATGCTTCCCGATAACCCAAAGGGAATACTACATCAGTTTGGTTACCATAGATTGGTGTTCTCAACCCCTCTTCGGAAATCATTGATCGCATTGTTTTGTGTGATTCGTTGCCAACGTATTACCAGACCGATCACTTTATTACAATACGACTTCAAATGACTGACGTTGCTCCTTGTTATGAGTGATTGGGAGGTTGAAAAAGACGAATTACCAATTGTGAACTATATTCTGGGAAACTTCCTTCTCCTCAATACAGAATAGCAAAATGTTGAACTTTTTGACTCGGCCTATTTTATTTACAAACACGCAGATTTAACATGGAAGCTTCCAAAATGGATACCTTTCTTTAACCGGTTTTAAGGGCCACACTAAAATCTGGTTCACACAACGTATTGTGTTCGCCAAAACTACCATTCTTAATAACATTCAGATCAATGTGATTTTCTTCCATTTGTTACTCACTTCGATGTGTTTCCCATTAACAAAATTGTTCACTACAACGTATCGTACCTTTTTTCAGTACGCACCAACAGCTTTACTAAACTGAGATTTAGGCTATATCTGCCGCTTCAGTTGGTATCACATAAATTTCAGTGTTATCTTTTTGTTTCAGGATGTCGTTGCAAATATAACCGTCCACTATGGTTCATTCATCTACCAACACACAGTCGGGAATGCATGTCTTGTTTTACACACAGGTGTATTGTGGAATGTTTGCATATTTAGATGGTCCACTGTCTGTAGGTTCTGAAGGAATGCTCGTCAAGGAATTTAGTAAAAGGATTTGGAAGAAGTTATTAACTCAAAATGTATGAACGTAGTAAACGTTTGGTTATAGTGATTTCATAGCTGGTTCGCAGAAAGAAGGTCAGCTATGCACAATACTCACTTATGTATGTCTTTGCCAAACGTTAGTTGTCTACCAGAAACACGGAGAAGATGACCTCAGTTGTACTGTTTCGGAATAATTTTGATGAACATGGTGGACTTGACGTCCTGAGTTTGCACGTCGACTCCGTTGGCTCACTCTCAAAGAACTTGAACGATGCGTTCAGGATATGGCAGACGGCGACTCGAAATGACTACTGGTTGCAAGAATATCTAGCCATAACAAACTAGCAGTTAGATTACGACTTTAACTAATGAATCCTAGACTTATCATAGAAAGGTGCGTTTGGCGTTAGATCTCGTGTGACATATTAATACCGAATACAGAAGCTGACCCAATTTAGACAACCAATTTTGATACAAAAGTGATTTGTATATCTTCTAATCTGTTTCTCTGGAGCTTCAGTGCAAAGATGCTGAAGGAAAAGCCCGTTTTATTCTTCTTAGTAATTATTGCATTCAAAAATGAATTAGGGTGCACCACTCAGTTGTCTGGTTTGTTATTCAGGTTATTAAATCAAGCTATAAATTTTACGCTTCACCTAATGCACCATGGAATACTTATCAACTTAGCTGTACATGAAAGAGAATACGGGATTCGATCCATCTGTCAATACAGCTCTGATTAATTTGTCTCAGGCGGCGAACAAATACAGTGGGAGAAGTGCAAATTCAACAGTCTTCGAACGTCGTGTATATCTGACGAAAATTCATTGTTATAAATCACTCCAGTAAACACATGTAACATTTAGGCGGGTTTCAAACTTTAGACATTTTTAAATGTAAAGAAACTAAACCACATTTGGTATCAACATTTAGTAGTTTTTATCGGACATGCAATGGTGTCCCATTACATACGGAAACGTTCATGCAGACGAAATTCAGCTTGTCAGATGGCATATATGCATTCATCATCCTATCTAGCATATGCCTACTTCTAATCGTTTTTCATGGAGAACGACGGGATGGTAGTTTAATTTTTGTACATTCCCCTCACACAAACAACATGATGGATCCTGCTACACTGTACTGTATGGTCATGTGAAGCGATTTGTTATTCACAGTTCTTTTACGTCAATTGCTTATAAACAAGATCTGGTGTGAACATGGTTTCATATGGCCTGGTAGATCTTTAGCGATAACTACAGACAATACAAGGGCAAGAAGTTGATAAATTGTTGTTCGAAAACGGATATCCCGAAATGTCTGTCGAAATTCTTAGTTGAGAAAGAGAGGGCAAGAGTGCCAAGTATCAGGTTTGTAAGAAGTACGTTTTTCTGAAATTAGCTTCCGACCATGACAACGTCAGAGCTGATATATTTTAAATGCTACG
>JTDE01000059.1:228976-248310 GCA_014338405.1 Paragonimus skrjabini miyazakii | reverse complement strand
GAAGGTGTTAAACTTTTTCTTTTGTTTCAGAGAAGAATAAATTTGAAGATCTTTTTTAGGTATGTTCCTCTCTTCATGTAAATAGTATGCCTTAACCTTTATTGCTTTCTGATAAGTTTCTGGAAACTTATTTTAGTATCAGCATGGAATGATCACGTCATGCTACTGAGGTTTTCATCAAAGTCCAGGGGTCTCTGACGCCAAACTTATTTTCATATTCCCTACCATCTGGTCGTTTCAGTAACGCTTATGTGCACTCGTCCCCCCCAATAAAGGTTGTCCTCCCTAGCTTGCTGTTCAGAGGACTTTTCATTTTTTGCAAGATCCCTAAGACACCTGTCTCGTCGCAGTGGCATCCCCAGCAAGAAATTCATTGACTTTTTTATATATCGTCGTTTCAAAATTTGCGAGCAGGTCACAACAAGAATTCCCATGGAACACAACCCACCGTTTGTATTCATATCTGTCGAAGTACATTTCTATCTCCCATGGAATGCAAGACTTAATATTATTGCGTTATTCCTTATTTAACTGTGCTTCAAAATTAACCCAACATTCTTATTCTTGAACTAATGTATAAAGTAAATTAATAGAGTTTTCACAATTGATGCTGACTACGAATGTTTCACTGAACTTCTGCTTGAAGTTCACGGTTACACTTCACAGTTTTTAGGTTAGGTACACTCAGTTAACCGTTCTCCACATTCTGAAGAAATGCACATACATGAAAATATTTGAAAATCCATCGATAAGGTGCAAAACGGGCTTGCTTATGTACACAAAATACTATCTGAAAACGATTAGTAACTCCACACATTCCTTTCTTGTTGTTATTGCAGGAGGTTTTTCCACATATTTCAGCACATCCGGGCAATAAAACGTGTGTGAATTACTTGGCCAGATTAGTACTGAGCGTAAGTTGTCCAAGACGTTGATGAACTTACTCACTCGAATTGCATCACATGACAAGTTTTCTGCTTGAGGACAAAATGCGCAGCATTGTATTACCCAGCTTCATCTTTCAAGGTATTGAGGACTAAGGTTGCTCTCGCGGATGAGCTCTACCACCGAAATAGACGAACGGATAATGGCATGAAGGCCTCGTTTGGGACGCACAATGCCGACGTGAAAAATAGCCTTTCAACCCTGCTATGATGTTCGGTGAGTTGAACAAATATCATGATAATCTTATAGACAATGCTATGGAAATCTGCTTAAGCGACGCCACTGAAGAGGACAGAGTTTATAATTAATACGCTCAGTGAGTATGACCATCCGCAGCAATTTGTTCATAAACATATGCTAATACGCGCTAAGATAGACAAACTGCAAACTACGGACGAAAAGTCTATTTATAATTTCTTGTCCTTCAAGGATGATAGCGTAGCTGAAAGCGCAATCAAGAAGCGTAATGGAAGAGTTAATAAAACATACCTCGCAGCATTACTACGCATTCGGTTTACTTCCGAACCATTGTTGCGCTACCAGTTGAAAGATGTGCTGCCTGTTTTGTCTACCGTCCCGCTTGTTTCTATGACACAAGCTATATAGGCCGCTTAATGCGGCGATTATCTGAACGCAATCAGGAGCACCAACCTGTGTGGCTAACGCGAGGATCGATAGAGCCCGGTTCGTCTGCAGTCGTTGTGCCCTTGTTCAATTTGACCGATTTGTTCAAGCCATTCTATCGAATATGTAGGATACAATCGAGGCAGGTCAAAGGTCGTATACTGTCAATTGCAGGGGTCATTGCAATTCGCCTTCAGTCGCCACCACTGTGAACCCAACAATGACTAGTCAAAACGTTGAACCTTTCGTGGTCATGTACGATAACCCCGAATAGAGTGATTGTGTAGATGTGACGCTTATCCCACAGAGGGAATACCAAAAACGAGCTTGTTTGCTACGCCTTTCTTCTCAGGACGACAGGTGGCGTTCTTTATGTCCCCATTGCTAGTAACATTTATATGAGAGTGTGATAAATCGACGTAGTGGGTCCGGTAACTCTCTTACCCTTCGTTTGCCATCGGGAAGTACATGCATCTTATGGAGATGCATAACATGTTGGAATGGATTAAGTGAACCAAGACTGGGTACCGCCTTTGCAGGTGAAGTCCGTTCTCGCTGGAAGTCACGGAGAATCATCAATTCGATATCTGTGTATCACACGACCCCTGTTTAGTGGTCAAAAATTTACAGAAATGATATCAGTTCATGGTGGTTCGTGGACTTATGTGTATGAAGAACGTGACGGCTGCTTCCTTCTGTATTAACTCGGACTTCCGAGGACTTGAAGCAATTAGCAAATGTTGCCCAATTTCATTATTTTTAGGGTCACTTAAAATTTCATTTAGCTTCAGCACATGCCCATTGTTTTGCTGTTCACCGGTACGCCATTCGGATAGGTCAACTATTTGGAACGTCCTCAATGATATTCGTCATGGTTCGTTAAACAATCGCTGGACGGGATTGAGTACCGACTGGCAATTGCGTCGAAAAGTTACACGATGTATAGTAGAAAGCTGGCAGATGTTCAGCTTCTTTGGAAATTTGAACTGGTCTTAAGCGTGAGTCAAATTAAACTACAAAATTCTCCACCAGCACTTATTTACACATACTGGTTATCTTTCCGTGGTATTATGCATTATTCTTCTGGGACAATGCAATTTACTTTGCTTTCTACTCACCTGTCGGACGACCAACTGCTCCAAGGTTCCCATCGCATAAGACCCTTTAGTTTCACATTCACTTTAAGCCCCATCATGTACAGTCACTAGCAGTTTATCCCAATTTGCGGGCAAGTCCTAAGTACCACGTAAATACTCACCTATCCCGAGAAGAAATTTCCAGTTATTGATTGTTGGAAGTTCTGTCTATTCCTACGACGCATGTGTACTGTCTCACAGTGAGCGCTTGATAAAGGCTCTCCGAGAGGGTCGCAACGTTGCGAAACCGATAAATCTTTTGATTTTAACTCTTTGTAGCTTAACCAAGAATTTACTTAATAAAGAACTAAACTTAATTAATGAATGAAACAAATACACGTTTACAACCGAACCGGCATATCTTGCGGTGACACACGCCTAATGCGGAGACTGAGTACTTCAAACTCCCTAAAGTTTTAGTTTCTCACCATTGTACACGTAGGTTCCAAGCTATACTTGTGACAGCGTCTGGTGATTTGATTGATTGAATAGTTTTCACCGGCCCTGTTTACCGCATGTCGTCGCTCCACTCCTCGTGTGCAATCCAACTTCCAAGGTAGAACCGTGTGCGGAACGGTGACGTCGTTTGGTAATTAACGGTGTTTTTATCACAAGTTCGTGACTCCATAGCAGCAGAATAGTGTTCCACAAATATAACACTTGTTTTGGTCTGAGTCGACGCACATAAACTGAATGTTCGCCCGCTGTGTAGTAGCTACAGACCGACGTTTATATTAAGTTGGATCATTGTAGACTTGTTTGAGCGGAAAATTAGTTCCCCACAAGATTAGTCCCGTTAACTTCTACCATTGATTCTGATCTGGAAGTTGGACGTCGGTCCGGAAGTATACGGTACTCCACTTTGCCGCTCACATGCTTGTTTTACGTTCACGTGCGGCCTCAAATGTGAACCTATGCCGCCTCAATAGACGGCGCTGGACGCGAACACTAGTCAAAACAGCTGTCAGCCGGTCCCAGATAATCTAATTTCGATGACAACCTAAGTCGCAATTATTCATCAGTTGCATAGAGCTGATGATAAACGATGTGACTGCCTCACTATTATGTGCAAAAAGAGTTTTCAATTCAATCCAATAGACGTACCATTGGGAACTTATTATCAAAAGTTCATCAAACGTCTTGGCATTTACAAGCCGTAGTGTAGCGAAACCCTCTATCATTGAACATTTCATTCCAGTGGTCAATGTAATAACGGTTAGACGTATAAACCAAGCGCAAGCGCAGATATAAACTAACAAGGGTATGTGACCACCTGTTTGTGAACATGATGCGGGCCCAAACCAACAAGCATATCCATCGCCACCAATCCGAAGCGGGCAACCATAGTGTCACTGTTACGTAGGTAGCACGTCAGTTTCAACTCAGGACTACTTGGTACACAAACTTTGTCGATTGTCACTCAAGACTGACTACAATTAGCGGTACGGTGGATATTTACATACCATACCATACCATACCATTGTTTGTATTAATCAGGTAGTTGCAGTCCGGATACTGACCGAATCATAAACCTTTCGCGCTGCTTGTCGAAGTACACACACGCTCGGCTAGTCGTCTTATATAACGTTTTGATTTTAATTCTGGCGGTCTCTTTACCTGACTTATCCAAATAAGAACGAAGCTGGTCACGGAATTTGTATTTGTGAGTGAGCATCAAGAAGCATTATGATGACCCATTCAAGCCTTTACGGTGGTAGCCACTGCAAACCGGCAGTCCGAGGCGGATCATGTCTATCTACACTAACAACATGAAAACAGGCTATAATCCAATTACACAGAAACTCCGTCATTACATGCCATAATCTTAGAACTAGTGACCGAGAAGATAAGAGCACTATTTCATATTGCAAACGGTAGCCAGTTGGAACCACATTCAGACAGTTTCTACCTGATGAGCCCAAACAAGAACGAAACTGGTCCCAAAGTGATGATGTGGAATCCAAAACAAGTATTTAATTTCACTAACCATTTTTGAGTAGTAATGTTGTCAAGCGGACATGCCAAAGTATTCACTTGTCAGGATTTTACGGTCTTATGCGCGATTCGCTTTATTTTTCCATCAATCTTCCACCTCAACTGGATACTTGAAGATGATGACTAACTTTTTCAACAATTTTCTTTTTCTTCCTGCCATACCTAATTGACTTTTTTGATGTACTTCCTCGACGTTTGGTCCCTGGTCTTTACCTATGTCAAACAGTACGACAGTCTAGGAAAGCGGCCGTTTTATAGTCCATATATATCTCTGGAACTTACGGAATTCGCTGTTGACAGCGCATTTGTAATCTACAATGTGTTAGATGTTAATACCATGTTAGATTAACCAACCTATGAGATACTGTGTGCGTATCCTGTATATTAAGCTTGTAGACAGATTTTGATTTAATAGCATCCATCAGTCATAGGTTCGAGCCGTTTATGCTGAACAGTTTGTGGTGGTCCACCGTTTTGTTATTATCTCCCATCCTCTCATAAACCAGTCATGAAAAACGGGTACGTACACCGTACTAGAATAGTAGCCACATACATTGAATCTGGATTTATTAAAACTGTATAAAATTGTCTGTATAAGATTGCCCATGTGGAACTAAGGATGTGTTCTTTCTGATTTTTGGGGGGATGGAAAACAGTTGTTCGCCGGTTATTTGTCCAAAAGTATTGTTTGGTGAATAACCCAACATATCCTCTGCCTGAACGAATTCGTTTTCTCAACCACTTAATAATTTTGAGTATTGCAACAATATAAACTAGGCGCAACGTTATTAACAACATGTTTCTCACAGCCTTAAAATGGTCAACATGACCCAGAGACGAATAACTAAATCAGCACACTTCCAACTGAAGATAATTCGTTGTAGAGTATCAAATACTGAAGAGGACAGATTGAATTTTTTATCATCCATATCTAACTTGTCTTCTGCCTTGTTGGGCAGTAGGGTGTCAGTATAGTTAAAATAGTACTCCTTCATTGACATTGAGGATGTTCAGTTTCCTTTCAGTATGTGAATTAATATAGCTACATGTTATATTTTATGACAAATTAATAGGTTCACTTAAATAAGCATGAAGCAGAAATTATTTCCAACGTATTTGTTTTTATCAAATCTCAAAACCAGAACCACGAACACGTTTTTTTGTGTATCTAATGAACCGGGATTTTTGGCAGCCCACTGAATGCGTACTCTTACCTAGTGAATCAGTAGTTCCGTCAGCACGGATGTTGGAAACCCTTAAGTGCAGGTTTAACAGCCGTTTGATCCGTGTAGTGCACAGTTCAAATACACTGTTATGCAAATCACATAATCAGTGCTTGTAAAAGTATATCGATGGAATTGGCAACTGACATTTGGTCCGTCAATAGCTGCATCCAATAAGCGACAATATGTTGTGCCCTATGTAAAAAGGTTAAAAATAGTTTTCTTGAATTCACACGTAAAAACCTAATTAGATCCAACAGCAAGTTCACGCTTTGCAGTTCTTTAAGCTTAACACACTGATACATCACCCATCATCTGTGTGGAAAAGGAAGACATTTTCTGTGATTTATTCTTGAACGAACAAAAGTGTGTTCATAATAAGTGCGAATATTTTTTATCGTGTGCCAACTTACCGCCGTTCTTCGTGCTCTTCTCTGGTTACGTACATTCCCACTCATTAGGAATGGTGATAAATTTAATGCCAAGCGAAGAGAAAAACATTATTGAATAACAGTTTGGTGTTCATTCATTTGTCATTTCCAAACGTCGTATGTAATTAGACTAGGACTGATTGTTGATAGCCTACAGTGACAAACACTTGTGTCGAAAATGTACGCAAAACCTGTGCACGAGGTACATTTTCTACCGAAAGACATTTCTAAGTCTTGTTGTTTAGATGTTAGCCGAGCGTGTTGTACACATGTTTTTATCAAGAATATGGTACATAAACCAAGTTGTTTATTGAATTTCCCTGTTAAAACGTATTAATGTGGCACTGTTTGCTTTTTTGTTTTTTGCATGAAGCACCTAGTATCAGAATGTTTGTAATCTCCCAATGAAACTGAACAAAGTTTGCCCCTTTTCAATCAAAGAAAAAAACTCGCTTCAGTTAATTATACATTTTGTTTTTGTTAAGCTTTCGTAGCCTCGTCAAACATTAACCTTTGGAAAGCCCATCAGGTTCATTGTGTGATTTGCTATTTTCTGTCATGGAATGTAAATATGCCAGGTCGTTGTACACAGGTCGTTGTACACACTAACTGTCTAACCTCTATGTAAAACAACAAGGCCGGATTAAGTGGAACGAGATTTAGGGAACCTGCCTCTTTTGCCTGTTGGATAAGTGCCATAATAACAGGAAATGTAGATCCCTGACAATAGTATCACACTACACGGTTTCACTTCATCAATAATTGGCCTTCCATTGTCTAATTGCACACAGTTTGCTCCGGTTATCTTTTGGACTTCCACCTCCATTGGCGCAAATAATATATAATAAACTGATACATTTCACTTGTAAGTACAACTACTTGAATACTTAGGTTGGATTTGGCGGCTTTACTGTTAAAATCGTCATAACTACTGAGTGCTTCTAATTACCTTGGTCAAAATATGTGCACATGTTCTCTTTCGAATGTTCTAACATATTAAACCACCTTTGATGTTTAAATATACTAAAAAGCAGTCAGATTTTAGGAATGTTGTGAATAAATTTGTTTCTTGAAAAACTTGAATAAGACAGTGGAAGGGTACAGATCATGTGATGTTTACTGCAGTATCAGTAACGAATATCGTCCTATGGAACTTTGTCTTGATGCTCAGAATTTAGTGCCTGTTCATGTGTTGTCAGAATGTAGGAAGTATTACTCGGAGGGGGGGGAGCACCATACGAGTAACAATTAATTGTTCATTCATATTGTGAACAACTGGTTTAGTGCGCTGTTCGCTTTGTCCTTTATTTTATCGCAGAATTAACAAAGATTATAAAGATGTCAAGTTAATTTGAGTTTATTGCAACTGTCTTTCCAAGGAATGTCAACATATTTATTGCTATATGAACAGTCTTTTAAAAATAGCGGTCAACAGTAGCGGTATACAAATCTCGAAAAAGTTTCCAATTTTTGAAGGCAAACAAACGACCAGGATTTCTTTTTGCAGTACATATGTCACAGTCAGGAAAATTCTAATCATCGCGTTAACCTTGACCAGCATCATAGGGTCAAACGAATTAGGACATAAACGATGAAGAACCGTACACGTTTTTCATAAACTTTTATCAATAACCGAGTTACTTTAAATGGTGTCATTTACCTATCTCCTTTATACATAGACTCGAAGTTACTGATAAAAATGACCGTGAACTGTAACGCGCAAATTTTTACCCACTTTTTATCTAACAACAACGCATAAGTTATCATGATGTTGGATAGGTTACAGTTAGATTAAAAAGACTTTATTGGGCAAGTGACAGTTGTTGGCGGACTGAGAAAACTGAACGGAAACCTGTTGACATGAGTCAAAAACTACTACCACGTGATTGCCATTCCTGTAGTTGCAAACTGTCAGTTGATGTTATTGAGACCAAGAACACATTAAAAGTGCATCGGTCGGTTAAGCACGACTGCAGACGAAAGTGCATTACAGTTCCACAGTTTCTTTTAATAATCCGATGTGGCAAGTTTCCGTCTACTGAGCTTATTTCCACTCTGCTTTCTGAAGAAGACCTTCACTTTAAGTACCCTGGTAGGATGCAATGAAGTTTGGGGTGATGAATTTTACGACCTGTTCTATGATCCACTGTTACTCTAAACTCATAAGTCAACAAAATCTATTTGTGTTTCAAGCATTAGCTGTTAATACGGTGATTATTTTTTGTCAGTCTATATATGTATATATATTAGGTATGATCAGTAAGGTTCTCCTAGTGACAGCAAATAATTTCCATCGTATTTTTATGACAAATCATCAAACTGGTATCGATTTAACCTAAACAAAAGCACAGTAACTCTGAGTCACATTCCAACGGTTTATTCTGACCCCAGAATAATAATGTTGTCGTGAGTTTACTGTTAGGCTCGGCAGTAGCCGACAACTTTATGAGTATGTTCGAGAGTATGTATGTGGATGATGCACTGTGCATAAAGTATGGGATTTCTGCCGTTTAGAGGCGGCTAGCAGTTTTCAGCCCAACAAGAATTTCATCGTTTCTATCCTGAAACTAAAATGTACTGGTCACCTTTCGCTTGGCATGTAATTCAGATGGGTCTTCACTGGTAAGGATATTTTGAAAAAATAGCTGAATCAGACGCCTCACACATGTCCATTGTTTTGCATTAATCAGTCTCAAGTGTTTTCTCAACATTTTCACTGCAACCTGTCAGAGTTGTGACTTATTCAGTTGATGGCCATTTATCTTCACATATACTCCATTCAGTAATATGCACGGTAGAAGTGCATTTTCCCCTAAATGGAAGGTATATTTCCTATAGTTTTATTCTGTAGTGAACTATATATGGATGACAATCCTTTGCAAGAGTTGCTAACGTCTTCTTTAGAGAGGGTACGCCTGATGATATTGCTTTGACGGGAAAAGTTAAGGGCAACAGCTGCTGATCAAAAGCTCACAAGTACACTGTATAACATACCCTAAAGTCGGTTTATGTAAAACGAGCAACGTTTTGTTTTTGAAATTCACAGCCAGGTCAAGTATCACGTTGTTCATAACTACATCATTTTGGTGTTGGTCCCTTACAGGCACAATGGAAGCCAAAGCTCCAATGATGGTCAACTTCCTTGTTTTGGACCGTTAAGTTTAGAAATTCAGGTTTATTTATGTTCTATCAGATAATAATATTCATGATTTTCTGTGCGTTTTGGAGCAGATCTCCATTTTTTCTTTGGGCGTATGATATCACATTGTACATTCACCCACTTTAAGCTATTCTCTATTTTAATGCTTTGTGCAGTCGCGAAATATCTGACTTGAAGCGAAGTTAGCTCTGGTTGCCGCAGACTGGTTCACAAAAGTTTACGTATACTACTTCACTAGATTACAAAATTTCGACCACTAATTCAACTACGAGCATTTATGTTGTGAATCATTTCAACACTTTGCCAG
The DNA here is from genome assembly GCA_014338405.1 of Paragonimus skrjabini miyazakii. Classification (NCBI taxonomy): domain Eukaryota; kingdom Metazoa; phylum Platyhelminthes; class Trematoda; order Plagiorchiida; family Troglotrematidae; genus Paragonimus; species Paragonimus skrjabini miyazakii. The sequence goes on along the minus strand of JTDE01000059.1, from coordinate 238,489 downwards.
TGCACCTGTGTTGCTCAAACCAATCATTAGATGAGTCGAGAGACTGAACAGATTATATAAATATGAAAACGACTGGAGGTCGCGTTGGCAAACCTGTGGATGACCAACAGTTTTTTCTTGTATACATTTCGAGTAGCAACGTTAGGCGCACACCCTGCAACCCCAAAGTAAAACGCTTATTTCGAACTCATGTTGACTCCGATCGCGTCCTTGTGAACTTCATCCATGTGCTGCGTTCGGGAAAGCAGATCAGGAACATAGTTCTCTCTTCCAGCTACATGGCGAATTGTGAAATCATACTCCTGTAATCGCAATGCCCAACGAGCCAGTTTTCCTCGTGGGTCCTTCGCCGATTTAATCCACTCCAACGGCTTGTGATCTGTCTCCACATGGAAACGTCGGCCGAGCAAATAAGGCCTCCATTTCTCTAATGCCCACACGATCGCCAAACACTCTTTCTCTGTCGTTGAGTAATTTCGTTCAGCAGGAGTTAATACGCAACTGGCATATTCCACAATACCGCCCCTCTGCTTCAGTATAGCTCCGATTCCCACATCGTTCGCATCCGTCGCAACAACGAAGCTCTGTCCAGTCACTGGCAACGGAAGGGTCAACTGTTCCTCCTTCATCAATTGTTGGATCTTAACGAACGCTTGATTGGCCTCATCTGTCCAGTGAAATTTGCAATCCTTCTTCAGAATTTCGTACAACGGGCTGGCCAGTTCACTGAAGTTCTTGATGAAACGGCTATAGAACCCGACAGGACCAAAGTCCTCTTCGAAGTTGGCACCGGAATGGCCTCGATCGTAAGCATTTTCTCGGGAATCGGTTGGATCTCGTCCTGACCGACCTTGTGACCGAGTAGTATTACCGTTCGCTTCGCCAGTTGACACTTCGAACTGTTGATTCGTAGGCTGGCTTGTTCAATCTTCTGAAACACAGCTGAAACGTGTCCGCTATGCTCCGTCTCATTCCCGCTGTAGATAACGTTATCGTCTCCGTAGACAACAGTATTTTTCAGTCCCTCCAGCATCTTCAACATCAGACGTCTGAAAGTGAACGGAACGCCTGACAGTCCGAACGGCATACGTTTGAAGCGATATTGTTTTTCTCCCACTGTGAACGCCGTTTTGTCTCGGTCCGATTGCTTGATTAGATCCTGCCAATATCCAGACCGCAGGTCTAGCACTGTAAATATCTTGGCGTTCTGTAGCTTGTTGAAAATTTCTGCCACGGCTGGGACTGCTACCACTTTGTTGACTGTAATCTTGTTGTGTCTTCTGAAGTCGACACAAAATCGAAATTTCCCATTGGGCTTCCTCACCCACAGAACAGGAGAATTGAACGGGCTATCAGCTTCCTCAATGATTTCCTCCTTGAGCATTTCCTTCACTTGTCCCTCAAATTCCGGCTGCAGGTGAACCGGAGTCCTTCTGGGCCCGAATGGTCGAAATTCGTCTGGCTTGATGGATTTCATGTTCAATCCAGTCATAGTAGCCATATGGGTCTTGATCCGTGGTGAAAAGCTTTTGGAATTTGCATATCACTTCATTCAGTAACTGACTGTCACAAACTGGTATTGCTCCGGGTGAGTTCGCTTCAAGTTGTCCAAGCTGAGACTGGCGTTTTCTCGCTAACGGAACCACTCCATACTTTGTTACGAGTTTACCATGCTTCAAATCAATCACAGCCTCAGCGCGTTCAAGAAAATCCGCTCCCAATATAGTCTGGCGTGCGTCGGGGGAAATTACGAACGATTGCTTGACTACGTGATAATCGATTCTGACATCATGCTCCGCAACGCCCGTAACTCTGAGTGTAAACCCACCTACCGTTCGAACGACCGTCGCACACGGCTGAACAGTTTCTTTCGATCTCGGCCCACTCAATGAAATCGCAGCCCCAATGTCAATCAAACAGCAGAGATGGCTTGCAGTTTTCCAATGTGTGACTACTTTACTATTTCTTTTATCGATTTTTATTTGTAGAGGTGACTTCTATTTTTCCCGGTTTCGCTCATCCATAGGCTTTTCTTGTCCGAGGTTTTTCTGTTACATCTGATTATAGAGTTGAAACGTGAGTCCACGGATATCCTTTTAGAAGATACACTTTTGCAAACATTTCCCGGAGAATAAACAATTTTCTGTATGTAACTTACGCTGCTGCTTATGTGACTATTAGAGCCAGCAACGCACTTTAAGCGTTTCAACGGAAAAATGCATAAATGCGGTTTGAATGACAAATCGTTTCGGAGCGTCCAACAGACTGATGGCGAATTATAACCGCACATTTTGATAATCTTACCCAACAGAGTTATTCCGAGCATTCAGGATGATCAGAACAACGAAAAGGTGATAGACACATCACGCGATAAAACTGCAATGGTAAAAAATAGTTATTCGCGTGTTTGTAAAATTGATGCGGTCAAACAAAACCATCTGAGTGAGGGTCCACGTAAATGTCAGAAATACAGCAGGTAACAAGTGTACGCCAGCAAGCACTGGGGAATGATGCGGCGATGCTGGGTTCTCACTTCTAAACTAGAAACATTATTGTGAAAAGGATACACGTGAAGTGGGCCAGAAGCTGAAGTTTCCTAGACACCTCGAATAGTTAGGATTAAACTTTACAAAAGTTCTGAAAATTTCATGGAAAAATGTCAAGTAGAAATTTCTAGGCTAACCAGTTTTCACTATAGTATGTAGTGTCTTACACTTAGGGAGCGCGGTAGTTGTCATACGGGAAAACTGTTGGAAACAACTCGAAGAACTCAAGGAGGCTATGACGAACGAAACACTGCACTTAGTATTGACTGTGGTGGCAGAAACCAATCAACCGCAAACACCATAGTGACACAGTGTTTTGCATGGGTAGAAAGCAAAAATGAACAACGTGGGGTTTACAGGTTTTGTCACTGGCAGCAGCTGTGTTAAAATTTCTTTATGTTGATAACTCAATATTTACATTGTTGAAAGTGATGGTTTCTTTTAATGAACAGACTGTCATTCTAGAAATTTTCCTGTAATATTATGCGACGACTGTGTTCGACAATTTTGCGCGAGGTTAAGGACAGTTTGTTATATCGCTAACGTCGGAATTATAGTCGGTTATGATGCTATCGTGTTACTTGTAGAAAACGTTTGGAAAATTTACTCCGACATAAACTGTGTCTCATAATCTAGATAAAGTTAACTGCGGATGAATATTTTTATGGTCGGTCCACACTTGGGAAAGACTATGCTCAAACGTTGGTTAGCGTAGCATGGCACCCTGAATAACTAGATCTATAGCAGCGCAATTTAGATAAACACAGCAGTAATTATAAACACAACGTTTAGAATGGCTGAGTGGTGCAACCTGGGGTATGATATATTTCAGTCTGATGGCTTTCCATTGCGCATGCTTTCACACTTTCTCACTAAGTGAGCTTCAGTAGACATTCTTTCCACAGGTTGAAGCAACTCGACAGACAATACACAGTGTCTGGTTTTGATCAGTTTCACTGAGTTGGTTCTGTTGACAATGAATAGTCATCAACAGGATTTAGTCGTAAGTTGGGCACTACTCGACCAAAATGCCTGTCAGTGGAGCCTAGATTATTTCTTGAGTGGAAAGAATATTTGATAACTTTCTTTCTGGCACTCAAGTATACGTATAGTTTGGGTCTTCGGATAACTTCACTCGCATCGTAGTAGCCCTGGACTTCTGTCGAGGACTCAGGGTTTGGAATAGCTGTTTTTGAATATTTTGTCTATACTATATACTTCTGGCACTCAAGTATACGTATAGTTTGGGTCTTCGGATAACTTCACTCGCATCGTAGTAGCCCTGGACTTCTGTTGAGGACTCAGGGTTTGGAATAGCTGTTTTTGAATATTTCGTCTATACTATATACTTCATGAACTTTGTCAAAATAACCAGTTGATAAGCCCACTTTTCTAATGTTACACCTCGTGCAGTTTGGCGAGGGGCAAGTTCACTGGTGTGTCTTTACGTTAACGCATAACTAAACCTAATGTGATGGTCTTGACATTTTGTAGTAAACCAACTTTTGCCATAAACTTGCTGATTAGAAGCAACATCTCCCTCCGTTTAATAATTCCACCGAATTATGACGTTTAGTCCTCGGGGCCCGAAGTGTTCACAATTGTATATCCTGGGTTTTGCGCATAAACTGATTAACAGGTTCTTTGTTTCCTCCTCTAATCTGCATACCTCTATTTGTATCAATGTACCGAATAAACAGACACTGGCCCAACCAGTTTTTGTACCTGAAACCAATTGACATAAACCTAAGACTATCAAACTTTGTTCCAGTTTTGCTACGTATTGCACGTTCCGTTAATACACCTTTCGGTACTGTATTAAGCGTTTGCAAGAGCAAATGATCGTACACAACATTGGCCCATTAAAAAACGCTCCCATCCATGTCAAAAAATTGCGTCATGTTTGAATTACCGAGTTCCCTATCATTTAAATGTATGACGTTAAACGTTTCAACGAACTTCCTCCGAAACTTCTAATGTTGCAAAACAGTTACACTGATACGCATCTGTTTATATACTAGCAGTCGATATGTGTTTAGACGCATTTTTTTATCATGTCCACTGAGATATGTTGTCACTGGATAGAGATGCAACACAGACGCTTTTATATTCCGGAATATATCAACGACCTCAGCTACAGCATCATATATGTAATGATTACCTATTCTCAAGAATGTGGTGTTCAGTTATCTTTCAGCATGTTGCTAGATAATTACTTGTCAAAGCTCCGACAGTTTTCATGTTTCAGTGATCAGACCTCAATTCGGATGTTCTCTTAGATGAAGTTAGTTACTCATCCCCTCCTTCCTCTCAGGTAAGTCACCACGTCAATCCCCAAGGATTTGATTTTCCCAATGTACACAGGTGATTAGTCTTAGGTGTCCTGCATTCGGGAAAATTCTTCTCTCTTGCAGTGCACAAGCCAATTATCAGACTGGCTAGTTAGTTTACCGCATGCTTCATGTCGCTCAACGCGACCAAACATATTTGTTTTGTAAGATATGGCAGCGTAAGTGCTATATATTTAACGGGCAAACTTCACGAACAACATATGGCTAGTTCCGTGGTTGATACCATTCATCAAGTATGCGTATCCGGTGAACTTTGACTGCATATTCTGTTACAGGAAGGTCAGACGTCCAAACCGGTGCCGAATTGTTGCTACTATTGTCATTACCGATTTACGGACTCCACTATGTGTAAAAAAACAACGCGACTAGCTTACATTTGTGTTTTTAGCTACAAATTTATCTGCTTTAGTTTCCCTTTTTGAAGGAAAATTCTGTCAGCAGCTTTTTAATACTGGTTTATAAATCTTCCCAGATCTCATTCTGTTACGTGATTGTGTTTCACGTTTAGCCACAATTTGACGTGGTTTATTCAAATTGACTGATCTTCTTGAAGCGAGAAAACTCACATTTTATGTTTCGCGTCAATGATCACATAATCCTATTCTTTGCTTTGTGAATAATTGATTATTCCTCAATTAGTTATGCTGTTCTCCGGTTACCTTCTAAGAATTCGGATCAAAAGACTTTCCAATTCTTTTCTGGAGAGTTCAGATTGTACTCTGCTAGTACTGTCTGTGTTATTTCAGTCTCACTCAAGTGATCCAAGTTCAACATGATAATAAGTGTAATTTGCTCCCATCCGAAAGATTGCTAGATTCCGATTACCCTCTTGGTTTTAACGCGCTCAAATGTAAGTTCACATCCACTACTGAGTCTAACCTGCATATATAGATACTCGTATATGCGTTTCATCTGTTATTCACAACTTGGTAACCAATAAATCCCGATATCAGTAAGTGAAGTAAGAAATTTAACAATTAAAGAAATTCAGGATCTAACGTTATAGTGGAATGTCTGGAGAGCATGGATCACACCGTAAACCTTAGACAGTCTTCTCGGGCTGTTTATAAAGCCATTCCACAACAGTCAAGGTTGTGCTATTTCGAAATGTGTTGACTGATGAAGTGATCACGTTCGATTACGTCAACCTGTACCATGTTATAAGAAGTTCGAAAAATTTTTGGAACCTTCATGCTCACTATCTGCCTAGCGATAAACATAGTCAGTTCTTACTGAGTTAACAGTAGCAGGCTGTCCGAATTACTGTTGTTGGTTAGGATTGACTCTGACTTTCTTATGTTTTAATCAATATTTACTAATTGACTTTCACAGACCTAGTGTTCTGTTAATGAACGTCCCGGAAATTTCCATTCGTTAGTTTGTTCTCAATCGAAATATCGTCTGATTATTTGAACTGATTTGCACAATTTGTCTTCTTGAATCAGAACACAATGCTGCATTTATGGATACCTGTTACATTAACTTCAGAAGCAAGGAACGCTGATTACGAAACAAACAGCTCCACTCTCATGATCATAGACGAATATTACTGATGAATACTGCGGAACAATGGTTGCTACCTCGTGTTTGGTTTTTACTCATTAAGTGCAAGGTTGTCCGTAAACGCCATTGTGATAAAAATTATTCGGGGAACACTAAATAACCAATGATAGTAGCAATTTACCACCAGAGTGTGATTATTCCCTTGATGTGAAAAGTGATGACCATGATGGTGCAGGTTTCTGACTAGCTGGTTCTGTCAGTGCACAGGTCACCGTCAGAACAAGGAGCGTCTCTGCTGAACTACGATTTAAACCCCTTTCTCAGGTCGAAGTGGTCGTTATTGTTGTTGTTATGATCAATCCGTTGATGTTGCACCTCATGTGCCGTAGGTTTTTCATTACACTTCATCGGATTTAACCGTGATGATGTATCATAAACCATTTATTCGCTTCCTATATCACTGCATGTCCAACAGACTTAAGTTAGTGGACGTTGTGTCTACTTCACTCCATGGCATAGTCAGTCAACTAGTCCGCCAACTGGCCGGCCTTGTAATATTTATGAGCAATAGGTTAACAATAGGTTAACAATCCTTGAGCAAATATATCCCCTTCAAACGCGCTAAGTTAACCAAGTCATGTTATGAAATGGGACAGCCAATTTGTTTGGTTCATGTTCTTTGTCAGCTGACATAACAGAAATTTCGGAATGACTATCTGTTGCTCGATTATATCGGAAGTCCTTATGCCGTACATTCCAATACATCGATGGCACTGATTTCCCGAACACAAGACAGCACTCTCTGCACCATTTTAGATTGCGTCATTGGCTGTAAAAACAGGTGTAGATTCACAAGCGATATAACTTCCTGTTACGGGTGGCCTGTGAAAAACCTGCCGCACAGTTGCGAAACGGCCCAAGCAAGAACTCATTATTACTGAGCCGCTGCTCCCTAAACAAACGGCTTATGTAAAACGTAGTAGGGCGTGCATTACCGTTTTTGAAAACCACTGCCGTAGAATTCAAACTAGTTGATTAACCTTCGCCTACTCCGCATGGTCATGAAACCTTCCGTCTAGAAAAGGTGAATTCGTCAACGAGTGGCATAGTGGATATTGAGCACTGTCCAACCGCATCAATCAAGAATCAGACTAACGGTTCCAAAATTCGTTATTATCAGGGCTCATTGAAATGCCTGGTACACCAATCATCCAACACACTGAATCTAACTAGTAACATATTATTATGGTCCCATCTGTATCTTGTCAGTTTTCTGACTGAAAACTCACAGTTACTTACTCGTACATTTTAGACAGGAAGGCAAAGCAGTTATGGTGAACAGACAAGATTAATCATCGGGTAGAAACCATCTGTCTGAGAGCTGTCCATAAGTGCAAGAGTAATTCAAGAGCTGCTGTTGAATCTGGGGCGGATTTAGTTTTACAACCAACCAGACAGTCCTTTATCGGAGTCTTTGAATGACCGATCGTAAAATCCCGCGAGAGTTTGTCTTAACGACTTAATCATTAAACAGTTTAGACAACCGGGTTGTCCCTGAGTCGAAGCGCAGACTAAACTCAGTATTGGTAATGGTCGGATCCATCAACTGTATGGCCAGACTACTGAGGGACCGTCAGACTTCTTGATCAAACATTTACATCCCGTCATGCGATTAGAGAGAAACGAGCGAAGTCCATGTGTGCTCAGTCGTTTGGTTCTGTAGCTCAGTTTGGACGACGCCTGTAACCAGGAATAGAGTGGCCTGACCCAGATATATAGAAACTACTGGTATGCCGACAAAAAAAGCAAAATACTTTTTGGGCTAATGTAATGATATCATAGTTTACATTGTCAAAATGCTAGCTGACACTCATTTTGTAATTGCAGCGTTCTCCTACGGTTGACTGACTATTCGGTGTACCCGCTGAAAAGCATTACTTGCTTGATGTAAAAGGCAATTTACACAGGCAAGCCACCTGTGTTTCCCACATGTAACATAGACCATGCCCTGATAGTGCTGACGCCGTTTTAACAAAAACTTAAGACTATCACCGCTTAACAGGGAATTTTCTAGTGAAAACCGATTTCAAATTAATAGATATCAAGCTGATGAACAGGCGTTTTTTCTTGTCGGTTTTTTGTAAGTATACGATATCCAGCGCTGTACTACATTAAATGATACTCAGTCTTATTACTGTTGTTTCAAGAGTGAACCAAATCAGGTTTCGCTGATTTCTCACATCCAGGCGTCCTTAGTCCATACGTCCGGTCGAGCACAAACGTCGACGCCGTCGAACACGTCAACAATCCGGTAGATTTTGCTCTGTAGGTCACTTGTCAAGATTTGTTCACTAGTTTGAACGGCAATATTGCTTGTATACGCGGTTTGTATCAAATTTGCTGGTTTTACGTTGGCGACTGATGGGAGTAAATCGAAATGTTAACGTCTCGCGATGTGTCTTCTCTCTGTTCTGACTGAATATTGTTTGTATCCATCACTTTAAATTTACGAAACACCGCAGTTACTCGACCTCTCAGACCATATTATTTTACTTCAATCTGCGATCATGCTGTCGGGAGTTTATTTACACTATCTAGCAGTTCAACCCGCCCCAACCAGAAACTGAATAAATGAAACCTATGATGATACAGATTATTTCTGCTAACTTGTTGTCGATTAACTGATTAAACACCTGGCGCGGTTTGGCACGCATGGGCCAAAAGATCTAGTGGCTGTGGTTTCCTCAGTCGCAACTCAGTGATATTTAAGTCTCAAATTTGTAATCAGCATTGCTCGCATCCCGAATTCAACGTCCTCATGTTGCAACACATTCAAAATTGTCGCAACTTCAATTAACCATGGGTTTCTTTCCAACGAGACTAAGATAAATGCAGGCTTCCAGACGTAACAGTCCATAGACATGCCAACGTAGTCATCCGCGATTTTCGACTACGATTCCACTAAATTGCAGGGTCCGGCTACAAAACTGTCTTTGTCATTGAACAGAGCAGAAACAAAACATATATTGCGATATGTTAACATTTCATTTACTCTCATCAGTCGCAAACGTAAAACATGCAAGTTATATACATCATACAAATAAGGACAGACA
>JTDE01000059.1:197602-222433 GCA_014338405.1 Paragonimus skrjabini miyazakii | reverse complement strand
GGGGGGGGGGGGGGGGGGGGCGGGATCAAATTGTGGTGTGGGTTGAGTGTACGTGGTGGTCGTTGTAATCCCAAGGTGTGAACGAACTGTTTTTGAACACAACTCCGGGTGGCCTAATCAGATTGCGACCGCCTCGGCTATAGACAGGATGCACCACTTGATCTTTCGTGAAGCCGGTTGGGGCACGGAAGACGATGCGAAACGCCTTATCCATGTCTGTGTGTTGGTCACAGTCAACCCGGTGGGCCAGAATGGATGAGTTAATATTCCCTCTTATTCTGTAGTAAATCCACGCTGGACAGTGTTCACGATTTCTTCACGATAAAATCATAGTAGTGCGACCAATATATGCTGAACCACAGGAACAGTGAAATTAATACATCAAAAATGAGGCAGCCTTGTTAGGCATGTTGTCTTTCAGATTAAGTGGCACCGTCCATTCTGAGTGGAACGTTGCAATGAGACTTGCAGCATAGTAGGTACTGCCGATCGTATCAATTAGTTGGCAGGTTATCAACTCGGCTGTCGCGTCCCCTTTGAACGGCAAAGTTATATAGATCTTTTTCTTATCAACTGTGTTTGCAGGGGCTTTCATTAATCTCTCTTCCATGTTTATGGTAATAAATTTTTCGGAATAGGCATTACTATAAGGAATATTTTGTAACATGCTTAGCTCCAATTCTACTGTATCTTCCTTACAGATTCGTTTTGCTCTATTTGTCAAGCAGCATAGTACCTACAAAATAACAGTGTATCCACAACGATTTGTGAAGTGCTGCAAGATAGCCTGTATTTCGCTTCTATCGCATGCTTGCCCACTATAAGGCCAACAAAAATCAAAACTGTTGCCTCATGTCAGATTAGCGAGAAAGAGAAAGTTCCACTAACAACTGAAAACCTCTCAGTATAAAAGTAAGCTTTGTGGCTAAAAAATCTCGATTACTAGAATCTAGTGGGAAACCTAGTAGGTTTCCTGACTTACCTATTAGGTTCAACTCACGGTATCTTGGTAAAATAAAACACTCCTAGCTAACTGCCGAGTGCAAAACAGCTACCGACCGGTCCAGGCACCCTTGATAGGAAAACCTAGTCACTAGCCACTGCCGATACTGAAAAAAGATAGAATCCATCTTCTGTTAGAGGAAACATTGCTCCAAGGGCTGGTGATTTATGTATAAAGGCACCCAGAACAACTAGGACCAGACAAAACATGATACGAACACAGTCGCTCATCACATTCAGCCCGCCTGGAAGCGAGTCACGAGAGCTGTCAAGGTGGAAGACACACGATGAGGCCGTTTTTGTTGAGCACTTCATACGCTGTGTCTTGTTACCGTTTCCTTCAGGTTTCCGCAACGTCTCATGCAAAGTATTAAATCGAGCTACAGCGGCTTTCTAAGGCCACTCAATGACTCGCTTAACGAGAGATGCGAAGCATGGTAAATATCAATTAATGATATTTCCTAAATCAACGGAGGCAAGATCAAAATCTTAAAGCATATCTCACTTTCCTCGCAAAAATGGTGAAACTGCTGTGAGTTTATTGAAAAACAACAATAACAACAGCAACAACAAACCACCTATGGCACAGGCATTAAAAAGAATATAATTGACCGTAATTGCGTGAAATATTTTCTTGCATTGTTTCGATAACCTGAATTACTTGTTCAGCTGAAAATTAGACAGGCTGCGTAGTTAGCCCGTTGTTCAGGTTTCCAAAACTTACGTTATAATTAAACATTAAACATTTTTGCGAAAAAATAGCTCCATTTTAACCTGGAATTTATACTTTTCGCGATAACACCCTACAGTGTTCCCAAGACAAATGCTTCAATGTATTTGGCTGTACTACGGAAACTCAGATTAGCGGGTTTTAAAACGAAATCAGTGACATTACAAATTGTACAGGTTCTGCTGTCAACAATGGTTTGATAATATTCAGTCAGTTTGCTTGCATCAAATGAAACACAATATCGACCAATTTTGTACGTACGCAGGTTGCATAAGAATTGGAATGTGCGTAATTAAGGATTTTCTAAGAGAATAACAACTGAAGAGATGTCTAAGTTTATTTACTCTGCAAAAAGTATGGAAGTTCGGATTAATGGTTTGCGGTGTTTAGAAGATGCTAGAGTGTCCGCGAAGATTAAACATGCTAAATCCAAACCAGAAAAAGCGCAGTTTCCGTGTAATTCTGATCTTTAAACTGACAAGTGCCATATAACATCTATCCATCTAACATGGCTACCTTTATGTAGGAAGTCAAATCGTTTTCACTATTAAACGTCTTCCCTGTGAACCAGATGTAGTGAATCGCGAAATAAGGTTGTCATAAAAGTGTTTGCAGGCCCATCCTTATGGATGTATTAACTAGAACTGGAGTTTAATGTTTAAAACGTTGATGTTTATCGGTCCAGCTCATTAATAACTGAAGAAAAATATTGCGTAATGTTACCATTTCGTTACCCCACCAGTGACAAACGCAAATGATGACTGAAAACGTAAGCGACAATGAAAACAAAAATGGTCACGAGTTAGGTTCACGGGAAAAGAGGGAATGTTTTTAAACCCGCTAATCTGAGTTTCCGTAGTACAGCCAAATACATTGAAGCATTTGTCTTGGGAACACTGTAGGGTGTTATCGCGAAAAGTATAAATTCCAGGTTAAAATGGAGCTATTTTTTCGCAAAAATGTTTAATGTTTAATTATAACGTAAGTTTTGGAAACCTGAACAACGGGCTAACTACGCAGCCTGTCTAATTTTCAGCTGAACAAGTAATTCAGGTTATCGAAACAATGCAAGAAAATATTTCACGCAATTACGGTCAATTATATTCTTTTTAATGCCTGTGCCATAGGTGGTTTGTTGTTGCTGTTGTTATTGATGTTTTTCAATAAACTCACAGCAGTTTCACCATTTTTGCGAGGAAAGTGAGATATGCTTTAAGATTTTGACCTTGTTTCCGTAGATTTAGGAAATATCATTCTATTCGTAGAAACTTATATTGACTCCACTCAACTTAAACCCTGTCGTGCATCTTGCATGCACACAGACTTGCTAACCAGATCATTTCAACCAGAACTCTACTTCTGTTGTGACTTGTCGGTGGTGCGTGCTCTTGCAAAATTTGAAAAAGTACTCCGATCCAAGTCTACACTTTAACCTTGTTGGTTCCAATCACTTCGACAAGAATCGCAGAAATCGCCTCGAGTATCCGGCTATCCGACCGCAGCATCAGAACTATTCTCTCGGGTTTGGAACCACAGAGGTTATCAGCTCGCCAAGCCATTTGTAGATTACTAGTTCGTAATCATAACTATGCAGTCATCAGAGCCTCTGCAGGTTTCCCGCCATCGTCACCCAACAGTATTGGCTGTTCATTTCCGTCCCATGTGCCCTAGTAAGATACTGTCGCCTAGATTTAACAATATGTTACAGAATTTAGTTAGTAATAAACGCATGCCAATATGGTCATTGAATCAGTGTTTAACGCGCTGCCTGTCCAGCATCAACAATCCCAGTTACTCAAACGCCTCTCCAACAAACAGCATGGTTGGCGTTGTTAATAGAGACTCTGGTTCGACAAACATAGTACAGACGCTAATTTTATTGTTGTCAATTCTGTTTGATGAACCCGAGTCATGACACAACAAGTCGTGCAATAAGCTACTGGTTAGAGAGTGAGAAGTAAAGCAGCTTGTTTTGATTTTGCACTTATCATAGTCGCCTTGTGGTGGCAGAATCTAGAAAATTTGCCTACACAAAAATTTCAACCACCGGCGCATATACGACGAGTTATTCGCCTTCAAAATAGTGTGCTAGAACCGAGCAGATTTATAAATAATAAAAATGATATTTTATTATGTATCGAAGTTCATCAAACATCTAACAGGACAGCGTACCCTGTGACACAACCGCACATCCTGCCATGGGATTGAAGATATCGAGAGACCAAATTCAAACTTTGTCATAGAGATACTATCCATATTGTCACACCTTCCCAGTATATAGTAAAGTGAACGGAATTTCAGAACATTTCGCATAAACGTTCCCCTACCATCTTCACTGGTCTTCGGACTTCAGTAAGCGTCCATAACTAGGTGAAATAAATCAAGGTTGAGTTACTGCGTTCTAAAAGCAAGCCATGTCACCTAATGTCGATCAATCCTAGTTTGACGGGTTCCGTGGTATTTCAGTAAAGTTTGGGACCCATCAGTTACGTCTCTCAATGTTCCTAGTGTGGTGAGGAGAAGCAATCACTACTATTCAGTAGGAGGAAGCAATAGATTTTAACACTGAAGTAGTCGCAGGAAAAATACAAGAAAAACATAGGAATGCAGTATGACACGAAATGTTTCTCGATAGATGCAGGAAGTAAGCATTGGCGTTTGCGGCAACCATAACGTTCTCGGACCAGTACCGTAGGCAGATGAGTGCTTTTGTTTGTTGTCGTGTTGAAACATATAAACCATGTGTTAGGTTCCCGAATAAATAACTCTTGCGCCATCCGTATTCCTGACTCACAACACCAGGCTGGATGAGTGGTTTATAGGGTAACTGCGATACTGTGAGTTGATCTAAATTTTTAGGCTGAGAAAATTTTTCTATCAGGAGATAAAATAAAATCAATCGGCAGTAAATTCTGTTTTATTCATTTACTTGAGTTTTTGTGTGCAGCGGGTTATTCAAATTTTAGTGTATTGATTTTCCAACGCTGTATTACCCTATATTGTTGAAGTTAAATACAAGTAGTCAACTTTCATTTTGAACTGTACTACGTACTCCTACCGACAATTACGTACAACAGACGGTAGTCTTTCTGTTCAACCCACACATATGCTTACTTGGCGTTCAACGTAAAAATGTCTTTCTAGAACTACTCGGTAACTTGACACAGCAGCAGTAACGACACTGTTTAATAAAAAATTACTCCATGATTTGAAACAGAAATTTCGTCACGCTATCGTATTCATTGGCGGTTAAACGACAAATAGCAGTAAGGTTTGTGTGACCAGCTTAATCATTCTGACCCATATTTCGGATTTGTTTATCACACTGAGTGAGGTCAAAGGTCGTAGACAGATCTGTCAACACATATGGTTTCATATAGATTGAACATCACCCACAATTGATCGCAGCTGTCGCATTCCCATAGACTTTCACGTCGACCCCTTTCGAACAGCAGAAGCACTAGACTCGAGTTTCGCTCTCATTAGAGCTCGTCAGTAGTGCATATCGTCGCCACTGCCGGGTCTTGAACCACGGACATTCAGTTCATGAGGCAACCGTGTTTACCACTGCGCCATTGACCTCACGTTAGGCACGACCGAATTATCATATGAGAACGCTCATCCACTTTCGCTTGAGAGTAATGGTCAGGTTGCCCGATCGCCTCGAGAGGAGACACAGTTACTGTCATATGGTTTCATCCGCCCACTCCTTGAAAACCGTAAATAATAGCAATGAAAGAGGCATAAGTGAAATTCGTTATGCTGTAGCCAGTTTGATCCACTGTAGGTTAGTGTAGTAGGCTAGTGTGAGCTGACGAATCTCATCCACTCTAATTCAAAAACAATTTCCTGTTCAGCAGCAAAACGTAAGCCAGAAACTCAGGCAAATATCGGCAGTATAGGAAAAGATCATGTTGACTGAATGACAGAGGAAAGTGAAAGAGTGTGAATGGTAGAAATAACCAACCGTTTAGTTTACACGGAACATTGGGAACCGACCGATTTGTAATTCAATTGAATGTTAAAGAAAATCTCCCAGAAAAGCAAGGAGAAAATTCGCATGTCAGAACAGCTAGCAGAGTAAAAGGGGCCGAGATGCTCCAGTGTGACTTTCACAAATCTAGGGAGTATTTTTGGATTCTAGGTTTACGTGCAGTAAACTCGGTCTAAACTCCCTTCACCATATGTAATTAAAGTCTATTTGTTCGGTGTTGGTTTTTACGGCACCACTTACATACCAGTCTACGATAACCAGAATATTCAAGGTTATGATCGTCTTAGTGCTATACATTGGTGTCAGTCTCACTTAAAGTGCCAAACTGCTGGCTGTTATTGGGCAGTCCATCATGTAACTTTCGCAAGCCTGTTCGAATCGCATTCTTGCATTGGATCTGATTTTGGGCCGGCATTTTTAAACAAACAAGATTTCTGTTTCGAATCTCTTCGAGCCGCAACTTACTTACATGAAATCCCGACACCACAACTCCTAATGAAAAGGGTTCCACCTGCTTATCAACATGTATTCTTGTAATAACTGTCTGGGGACCGTTTCTGCCAGGAAATAATGCTTGCTAAGCATTGGGTTTTAGTCTGTTCCGCTCAGGTGAGCTCAGGAAACAATCAGGACCACATCAGACCACTAGAGTTTCAGGCTGCACTGTAGGCTTGGCAGGTGACGGGATTGATTTATCGCATGTTAACCAAACAGAGAATTCCGGCTTTGGTTTCATCACCAACGTGGAACTTCCAGCTGCGCGATATATTCGCAGATTTATTTCAATCTTCAGGTTGTGGTTCTTCCACACTGTTTACCAGGACAAATAGAAACAGTACTAGTCCTCTGCAAATGAGTCCCTCCTTTGCGATACAGTTTTAAATCTGTAAACAGGCAGGTGTCAAGATGGATATAATCGGCGCAACGTTTTAGAGTGTAAACTGAATGTCACTTACAACGATCGCAGCTTTCCAGCCTCCCAACAGACTTCGGGATCAACCCCTTCTAAAAAAGGAACTAAAAACTTGTGTTTCGCTCTTCATCGAGTTCATCAGTAGTGTATGCCCTTGGAACTTCAGAGATTCTAACTCCGAATAGCTTCTATGAGGCAATCATCTTTACCAATGCGTCTCTGTCCCTGCAGTAAGAAAGACCTAACTACCCACAATGCCCTGAAGAATATGGTCGTTAAACGTGGACTTAGCAAGTCAGTCGGCGATTGGAGACGCTGTCAAAGTTGGCGATATGTCGCAGTCACTGACGCACATGCATCCACACCATTTCTAGTTCTTCCGCTGGTTCTGGCGCTCATGTTCAATTGGGTCATGGTCAAAGTATAAGCAAAAACAATTAGTATTTGCTGCGGCCCCTCTGTGGTGTGTAAAACCGTCTCACAAACATTCGGCTTCGAGTGTTCGACTGACAAAATAAGCTTTAACATCTTGGAATAGTGTGTTATTGAACAATTGCTTGACTGGACTATGGCCTTATATTGCAGAAGAGTGACCCTGAGAGTGGTGAACCAGCATACGCTAAACAGAGTTGGGTTTATAACAAAAATCATGATTCAGATCAGTAAAACATCACAATCACCGTTTGTTTTCTCGCAAAACTGCCTTACCTCCACTGTTACTAAATACATCGCTTCAGTCAAATGTACAGCTTACAATGACGGCCAAATCTGACCGGAACCGCTTACAGTTATTCCAACTTAAATTACAAAACGCTTTGATGTATTTGAATACGTCAACCAACCTCATTTTTCCCATCCAAACGTCCTCTTTTCAACAGTAAGCGGTTTTGTTCAATCAGAATGGATGAAAGACACAAGAACAATCAAGAGGTAATCTTCGCTGATTTTTGCTTGACCGACTTTTATTCCACCACCAACGTTAGTGGCTTAGTGACCGTAACCGATATTTTTCTGACTGTCTTCTGATTCAAGAATGTGTGTAGGTCGCCATACACCATACAAATACTCTGTCTTGCTCTCCCTGTTAAACTCGTTTTGGAACAGAGTAGTGTGACATTTTTCACATTCATCTTTTGATTTGACTTTGGGGCGATTAGCGGGGCGGTTGTGTTATTATCGGGGCGAAGGTTTTTGCCCCATTAACTTCAAGGCAGAAAATTCGAACTCTACTGTGCCGTCGAATCGGCATACCTTTTCAGAGGCTTGTAACACGACAGTAGGTTGTATATCACTGATTAGTAGTGAGAAATTTTGATTGAAATCAGTCAGACAACCGGGTACAGCCCTTTATCCCCATGTTAGCTTCAGCCGTCCAAGTTTAAGGCGATTTCATAATCTCTTTCACAAGCGAATGTGACTGAATTTTTGACTTTGTATTAATGGCAATCTTTGATAGAAGCAAACCTTAGTTCTGGCATTCTCTTTGGCTATGTAAACGACAAAGCTTCCGGATTTAGGGACAGTGTATCATTTATTGCTCATCAGAATCCCTGAGAATGAACATGTTGCCAGGTCTCAGGGACCGTAAATCTGAAAAAGCAATCGTGTTTAAGCGTTTACGGGCAGATTTTGATGATCAACTGTGAGACATCGATCTCGTGTACGTTCCCTTCAATTGTATATTCTATTTCTCCCCAGATACAAATTTGATCTGGAATCATAGAATCGTTTTCATTGTCAAAATAGTTAGCTTGATCGTGATGCGCCATAGTGAAGTTGGGGTTAATCTAAAAAATTATTTTGCTACGTGCGTTTTCAAATGTCGAAAGAAAAGGGAGTCAGAATGATCGCACTAACGAAATTGCCAACGATTCAGAATAGTGACGAAACTCATGTAAGGTTTAAGAATAAACAAGGACATTTCGTCCATTAGTTGTTCTAAGTACATAGTGTATTCCAGGAGGGAGAAAGATTGTTTGCTTAGGCGTTCAGCTCACTGTATTGGATGATTTATAGTGTGTAAATCTTAGCTGAATAGAAATAAAGAAAAGGGAAGTTGAATGAAGCTGTTGTATGCAATCATTTCAACAACGACCCCAGAAACACACCATATCAACATTCTGTCAGAGATGCGTATTGAATGGCAGTTGGACTGAGCTAGAGTGATGATTAAGAGACTTGTAGTGTCGGCTGTCATTCACCTGTGTGCCGATCAAGTAATATTTTAAAACTCTCAACCGATTCAGCCGTGACCACAAATGTGGGCAATTGTAAAGCAGTTCCGTCACAAAAACCTGCCTGTTCCATTACTCAGTTTCAGCAAGTGGTTGCTTAAACGTTCATTCTTGTTTAGTAGATGGAGGTGTGCCAGTGGACGACACGGGGCGTGGAGTATTTTGTACGCAAGAAATAGGTCTCCCTCGAGATGCCTGAAATTCCTCAGAGATTGACCCAATTCCGTTAGCGTTTCTTGGTAGGATGTTTTTTCGAATCTCCTAATAATTCTAGTGACCATTCCAACAATTTCGGCAAATGTTAAATCATTTTGAGACAAGTACGACAGGTCTGTATCTTAGTTTTTAGGTGAGGGCGGATTATAGAAGCAAACACAATTGGAAACATTTTAGAGTGGAAGGTTTCACAGATTCTTCCTAGAAGATTCAAGGTTATGTGTGTCTGGTTATCCATGGCAGCACAACGAGCTTACATATAGTGTCTTTTGGTCTTTGATTACGGCTACCCGACTTTTTGATTAGATATAACTAACTTCAAAAATCTCCAAAACCATCTGAGCAAACTAAAATTATTTTGCAACTTATACTGTCAGTCGATGCCTCCGACTACAAAGCGGAGCGGTAGCGTAGTAGATTAGCACTAAACTAATTGATTGTTTAAGTGTGTCTACCGTGTACGAGCTAATATTGTGAGTGAATTTACTTCTATCGTAAACAGAATAAGTGAATTCATCAGTGGGCATATTCGTTAACGTATACTAATGGAGTTTTGTCACGGTTTTACAACGAGTCACTGATATAAGTGGCATATAAACACCTGAAATGTTTAATGAACAGAGCTTCCAATAAGAATATTTTAGTACACCAACCTCTGCCAATATATATCAGTGAATATGAATTACATGTCCGAAAAAAGTATACACGTTTTCATATATACTTTTGAGCCATGCGAAAGGTTCTGGTATTGAGTTATTTGACTCAACCAACTAATACGTTTTATTATTTTGATATAACTGGACAATAAGTTTGAAGAACGTTTCAACCTAACCTGATTGTTTGCCCGAAATAATAGCAAAATATAATAAACCTTGTTCACAATATACGAGGTGGGCTTAATCGAATTGTGTGTGCATGGACTCCTCATTTTTAACCAACTTGCAAACCAGCACAATGAAGAATAAATGGTTTTAGAAACCGCACGTATCAATCTAATAGTAGTTTATCTAAATACCTTGAGTTATATTGTTATGCATCAGTAAATGTATTTCTTTCAAAATGGCATAATATTTGATATGTTCGATATTTGCACGATGACGGTTTCTAAATGTAGTACTAAATTTGGTCAGTTTTTAGTTATCACGACTTTACTAAATCTTCGTTGTTCAATTGACCAGTTAGTCTAGAATTGCTTAAACCTATTTTCTATTTTGCTGAGGAACTAAAAGAAAATATGGTCACGCGACATTCCACTTTTGTTGTGGTTTACCGTCATCCTATTCAGAGTAACTGTATGAACACGCGAACGGATTGGTCGTTCATAAACAATCGTGCAGCTTACAAGTCTTCTTGCCCAATATTAACATGTGCTTGGCTATGTAGAGTGAAGTAGCACAGTTTTCATATTAGTTATTTGCCCTTCGTTGAAGAATGTCTCCGATTACTTACTTGTTCCACCTAGCAACAGGGGAGAAATTTCCGGTTTTTTCGTAAACTCATGATTTATTCCAATTGTAAATCTATTGCGTCAAGCGGCCAACGTAGCTACGCCATAATCGAAGACAGAAATCAATAACGCGCCTAATCTCAGAGCCCTGGAGAGA
Source organism: Paragonimus skrjabini miyazakii (assembly GCA_014338405.1). Lineage (NCBI taxonomy): Eukaryota > Metazoa > Platyhelminthes > Trematoda > Plagiorchiida > Troglotrematidae > Paragonimus > Paragonimus skrjabini miyazakii. Next base: position 211,740 of record JTDE01000059.1, on the reverse strand, counting down.
TCGATGATTAAACGGTGTTCATGCATGTAATTTTGCCATGCTAAAGTGAGTTTAGTTTACGTTTCGATAGACATGGATGAAGTTGAAGATGGCAATGTAGCGAGTGTACTTTGAGGTCACCGAACTTACAACTAGTGAGAATGAGTCCATTTCAAAAATCTAATTGGTGTTGCGCTCAGAATGATAACACCGTGAATGGCGGCTGAATTATACATATACATTCATGCGTTACAACATGTTCCAAGTGTATTCACAGGTTTTGAAATAAGCGATACATCTTCTAACCTTATCCTAATACCCCCATGTGAACATAATATACAGCCAGGTTCGTTGTCATTCACATACTTACAAGTATACAGCCGGTAGTATGATAGGCGCAAACTGGTCGTTTCGGCACAATGACATTCCACTGTAAGTGCAGGCTGATGGACCTACCAAGACAAACGTTGAGGCTGCTTGCCAAATCGGTAGGAAAAACCGATCTTCTTTGAGTCAACTCAACGTTTATCTCCACTCTGGCCGGATCTGGCGAAGGTCACTTCGTCCAATTCCATGCATACATTGTCGGCGTTGACAAACTGCACAACTGCAGAATATTCCCAACACATTCTTTCGTGAGGTAAAACAAAATTGTCGTACCCATACAGGGTGGATATTCTGTTCAGGGAACAACTCAGTTCCGTCTTAATTCAGGAATAGTATTTTTCCTGTAATATAGTGGCAGTAGGGAAATAACAGCAGTGACATATTTCATACGTAAACGTATGGTCAATCCAAAGGTGGTAATGTGAGTTTTAGTCGTAAGATATCCACTCACCATCGTACTGATAACACCAGTCAGATGTTTCGAACGTTACCATCGTTTTACACCGAATCAATTTCTTACTTCTTTTAATCTCAAATCTATTTATCATAATTTATTCACGCTTCTTCTAGTACATTAACGTTTGGTCCAGTTTTACAGGAATTCCGTTCATCCATCCACGGACCAGACAGTCTGTTTATATGTTAACCACCGAACTGTTTCAACTGAAAGTTTCAAGACAGATTTGACATAAAAGTGTCATTACTGTCGACGAGAACAGCAAGTCGACTTCATCATCAACAGTTTTTGCTGTATTCAACCGGGAAAAATGGTTTCATACACAGTTTGAATACAACCAGTATGAGATAATACCTACTAATTAATCTGACGGCTAGCTGCTTAGAAACTAAGTGAACAAAATATGTTGTTTATATTGTAAAGTTTGCCGATCAATACATATTGATTGACTTATCAAAACAGTAGGCAGAAACAAGTAGTTTTTGTTCGCCCAATGGACTACGGTAAGAAAAACAAAGAAGAACCAAAATAGTTTGTTTGAACTGGTCCAAAGCTTACAAAATATTACAGTGTTTTACTGTTTTTTAAAAAATCATTATTGTTGGTTTACTCGAAGAATTTAAAAGTGAAAACAGAATCGAACGTGCAGTTCATAAGAGTGAATTCGCACATATTATTTACAAGTCAACAATAGGGGTTAAATCATAACCTCAAACCGTATGTTTCGTTTAAGGATTGTACATTGCCATGCCCACTGACTCATTGCAAACTGGCATTAAGAGACTGACCTTCGTTAAAAAGATGAGGAAGTAAACAAACCATCTATTTGTTAACGGGTATATTTCACAAAATTACTTGCATCAATCCTTGATATTTAATCCAACAAAGCAAATATTCAGGGTTATTTGCGCTCATGTTGTGAAATCTTCAAATTACTCAAACGTAATATGACAGCTGAAATGCTTATCATCAAAATGTCATAAAAATTACGCAGCGCTGGACAAAATTGAACAACTAACTGGACAAACGCAGTCGTATTAATACATATTAGGATTAGCTGAAGATCACTCGTTTTTGATAGATTTTGTCGCATTCACAAAGACTTTTCCCCTAAATACTTTCGAAAAGAAGCACTAGGCACGAGGCTTGTTTCCACACCTTCACAGTAGTGAATATTCCTGGCACGGCAGGGACTGGAACTGGAATCACACTTTCATGAGTTGACTGCTTAGATTACAGCGCCGTTAACCACAACCCCAGGGCAAATGTATTATCCTTTGTAAACGCTTAACCTCTTCCACCTGTGAGTATCAGTCAGCTTACCTGACAGTCTGAAGAGAAGGCAGTGATTGTCTTGTTAGCTCCAACTGCTGACCCCACGATCAGGACTTTTCTACAAATTGCTACCACAAAATCTCTCAAACATTGTGAATAGTATCTCGAATACTGACGCATAATGGAAGATGTTGATAACTACTATCCGCTGCAATTTTTGTCAGTCCAATGTGCTTCCATTGAAAGTAGTTGATGAGACAAACACTTACTCGTTGTAAGTTTCGGAACACCTATATGGAAGTGAGAGTAGCAGTGCAAATCTGCTTCTTTACATCATCGACCAGTACGGTCTTTATACGGATGACTATTCTTTTGAGGCAATGTCCAAGGTAGCGTTTTTATACGCCTAACCTAGTTTTCTCATAGCTTGAGGACGATCCGTTTTTTGTGGCCTGTGTGCAAACCAGGAAACTTCCACCGCAAATCCAGAGGGGACAGAAAAGCATTTTCTTGAAGAGATCTTTACAGTACTGATAATCGAAGTGGTGGACCTAGTTGAGTAGTTTCAGCGCTAGGCACACCAGAAAAGTGAGCCCGTGATTTCAACGAACTTAACAGAATGATGGCTCAAACATTCATCAACTAGGTCACAGGAACGTTCCCGCTGTGATTAAGCGAAAAAATGCCGACTGCTTTTCCAGTCCTGTTAACGTGCGCATCCTCGCAAAAACGCAGTGACATGAATGCCATGGCCCGGTTTATACCTATCTAGTTTACATTCCTGACATGTGCCCAAAGGTTGTGCATTCGACTTCTCAGGATGCCCAGTTTTGTTGAGAATCGATCAAGTTTTAATACCTGACCAACAGCTTGTTGATAGTCGCCAGGAAAAGCTGCTTGTAACATTGCAGTATTTACGGGGTACTTGTCATAATCGAGTTCCTGATCGATATCAACAAAGATTTTCCTTCATTATTTCCCACGAAAATTTAACAAATTAGGATTGTACTGATGTGATGAAAATCTACTCGATTCACCGCTTATCCAAACCCCGACACAACAAGAGTTCTAACAAGAGACTAATCCAAACGTCGCGTTGAAGATACTGCATCAGGATTGGACAACCCGTCTCAGTGTTATGCCTTCTGTTATTCGCTTATTTCTTTGTTCCGTATTGCACCAATTAACATTCAGTTTGTGACTTTGTCCACATGATCAGCCAGTGAGTGACTATGATTTCTTTAATACTGTTGTACATCCATAAATTCGGCTTATTGTCTCACGAATATGAACTGCTTATTGCAACCAGTGCGAGGTCTTCTGCTTATTACTTGCGTGGAGGTTTCAATCCTAGTACGATTTCAAGGGCTATTCGAAGTCCCTAATTCAGAGTATTACAACTGACTATAAAAATACCTTAATTGGAGGCCACGGTTTTATTTTCGTAACATCCATATATCGAACAATTAATGACAGTAAACTTATAAGCAAATAAGGATCATCAAAATGTTTGTTTACTGTTGCGCCCGTGTCACTCATAATTTTAATATATTGCTGTGCTCCAGGTAGTTGAATTTCTCGCTGGACAGTTGTACAGACTTTCTTCGATCTTTCCATTTAACCGCATAAGCCAACATATAACAAAGACGCTAGTGTTATCAAAGTTTGTCTTCCCCTCTAATTAAGTCATGGTTAAACGTGACTTAACAGCTTGTGACTTTTTGTGCCACCTTGTGTGCATTGGACAGTGGTCATCCTGCTACATCTTGATTTGGCTTCCGCAATACCTAGTAAGGATGCTGTTGTAGGGTGATACTAATCTCTCACTAATCACAACAGCGGAAAAAGGACGCGTGTCAGAAAAGATCAACTTCGATCCACTCTGATCAGTCGCTCAAGATACAGCTTACAAGTTATAAACAAACCGCACACAACGGTGACAAAAGATAAACGGACCGACCAAATAGTTTCAATCTTTTGCGCATTAATTGCAAAAACTGTTTCATTACAAGAAGACTGTTTGTCTGTCTTCTGGTGAAACGAGACTGGCCGATGTTGTCTGATTGGATTTCCTTCATCAACACTCTCGGACTACGTTTAAGCAACATTATCTTGCAACATGTTAAATAACTCCAATTGGGAGAAACTTGGGTGCCAGCACGCGCAAACGTGACAGACGATCCACTAGTTAGCATACAAGGCCATTCTATGTCCTCAGACATTTCTAATTCAGACTTAGCTATCCATCCGTCATATTGTTGTATATGAATGATTTGACGTGTCAACTAGATGATCAGTTGATAAAATATGTATAGCAATCGATAAAACCGGGCTCTTTAAGTCTTCTGTAGTCACCAGGTCGATTTTGATGCTACAGTTCACAACCACCTGGAAGTATGCTCCGCCATACTTTGGTTCAGATGCTGATCTGTCCTGACCCCTTAGACTTCAGTGCGACTACTACAGGTTGGTCGGATGAGTACCACCGCTGTGGACACAGCCAATCCCCAAGTGCACAAACTGTAGCTGGTATGTGCACTGTTATGTCGATGTTAGTCTGTGACATCCTATTGATAAACTAATCACCCTTGAGTAATATTTGCGTAATTACATTCTTTCTGTCAGCATTGCAGCTTGTTAATTTTAGCGTCCTTCTTGTTGTAGATATTGACAGAGGTTTTCAGATTCCCGTTATCTACCAGCGGCTTTTATCTGCGTTAACTGGGTGGATGTAGGAAACTGGGTGTTTGAGAAGTAGGCGTTAGAGAGTTTACTGAAAAAGCATCTACGCCGTGACACATCCATCCGCGGGGAGTATAACTAGTGCTTCCAAGAGTCAATCGTATTTGACTGAAAATGTGTTTTAACACTGGTGCTGAAGTTCTCATCTAAAACAAATTATGCAGAAAAACCTCATTGACAATTATTGATAAAGAAAAGTTAGTTGAGTAGACTATTCCCCAAATGACAAAACTGGAAAAATGAGGTTTCCAGAGTTTGTTCAGCCGTGTGGTATCTTGTACAGGAGGTGTGAAAGCTTCTGCTTATCATCAGTCAGCAGACTCTACAGGAGCAACAGGAAAAGTTTGTTTGTTTCTTGTTGCCAATCTCAGTCTTGACCCTCCAATCTACGCATTCCTCACCTAAATCCATTTGCAGAGTTGGTAGCATGGCGAGACGTCGTCCAACATAGCACAGTCTTTATTATTGTCCAACACGCTAATTACCGTGCTACGCTCGCGCTCGCGTTTATGAGTCAGAAGTCCAATCCACAACAACCCCCGGTTTCCGCTCACACGTCGTATGCACTTCTGCGTGGTTTATGTTTGTGATCGGCGCCGTCAATCGGGGAATTTTCTGCCTGCCATTCCTCGTCTGTTGGTCCGGTTTCGTTGAGCGAGGGCTCGTCTGGCCGCTCGTGTTGTCCACCATCTATCCACTATGGGCCTTGACCACATTCCACGATCGTATCGAGGTATTCATTCGAGTGTTGAAATAATCGCCTCCCCAATCTGATTGTTTATCCCATTTTGCCTGCCACGTCTCGTCCGTTGGTAGGATCTCGTTGAACAATGACTCATCCGGTCGCCCCTGTTATCCACCATCCGATCGTTGGGGTGTTTTGGACGTGCCCCCCCGCGTTGAGGTATTCCGCCGAGTGGTGGATTACTCGCACCTCCTGCCTGATAATCCATCACAGTAGTACAAAATAAGCGTTCATACGTGACGCTGGTAGACTTAAACGAGAACTGTTTGGGCAGTTCTGCTGGCGTATTTGATAGTACGAATCAGTTGGTGGATCCCACATTGGATCGAGAATGAAACGGAGTTCACATGTTAAATCTCTGGATTCCCCAGTTGATTTCACAGCTGAACTTGCAGAACGCCTGCAGAATTTGGCTCATTTCTGTCACCTTTTTTAGTCGAACCATAGCTCAACTTTTTTACGCCAGGATTTCCTCTAAATCATACTGTAGATTTTTACTGGTGAATAATTTTTACTTTTGTCCTAGAGATTAAAAAATGCTTTCATTCAACCACAGAAAAGAATCACCATTGGCGGAGGATGTAACTTTGTTTTCGGCAGCTATTAAAACACGGTTCTAACATGAACTATACTCACATTTGAATTACTCAAAATATCAAATACGGAGGACGACATTTACATAGACTTCTCTTGATTTGTTTTGCATTTTCCACGTGAGATGTGCTTTTACTATACACGAAGAACTTACATTTCTCAGTGCATAGCACGAAGTAACCATCAACCTCGAAAATAATGGGTACTTTTAGAAAAATGTGAAGTTTGTTGTGCATTTGAAATACACTTAGATTGTCATCAATGAGGCCAAGTAAATAAGAGTACCTTTCAACTGAAGGAGTGAACATAAATTTAAGTATATACTTGGGTTGGTTAGTGATTGTGCAAGTACTACATTAAATTAAACACCTAGTGTATTTCTTCTTTAACACTGAATCTCTTATGTTTTATAACATAAGAAATGACTGAACTGTATGTTAGAAATCCAAACACGGTTTGAAACAAATCAGTCGGAATAAGATTATTGGGATAGAATTGTGTCACCTAGGACAATTTGCATTCAAAAATATTATGATTTACAGGCGCCACCTCATTTAAACTTGTGATCTGGAAATCACTGTCATAGGTATATTGTCTTTCATGGAAAGCCGGAATTATAAACTGGCTGTGTTTGGTAATTTCACCGTTGCATATAAGAATACAAAAGATTTATTCGACTTGTGCTAAACACTCACTGTGGCAGTGTAAAAGGTCAAGTGTGGGGATAATCTAGCCTGTGAACGGTGTATCATTGGGCAAATGTGGATAAAGTATATGACTGGCATGCGTTCACATGTTAAGGAGAACGTGGAAATTCACATCCGAATTGAGTTTAAGTGGCTTGTAGACGGCACGTATTGGCACACAGCTTGATTGTGTAGTGTCTGATTGCAACAATTCCAGCGGATGGTAATTGTCATGTATGGATTGACCGGAACAAGGCTCTGAGAAATTTGGAAGTGAATTTAGAACCGCTGTCACCTAGTGATCCGTATCTAGTGCATGATTCCCGAAGAATGGATTTCTAGATATTGAGATGTCCACCGAGTATGGCATTAAGGTTGACGAAAACTTTGCAACCTAAATGCCAAGCTCAGCGAACATTCCAATATCCCAATCCCCAACGCGAGCTTCCAACAACATCACCATTCACAGTCGTCAAAGGGATTCTTCACGGTGTTACTGAAACATTTTTTTCAACATCCCTACGAATCACGTTTGATCACACTCGAGTAAAGTTTTCACACCTGGCAGCTAATATAACAAAAGTGAGAATGAATGGATGAATTGGAGGAAATTTTCGGTGAATAAACTTTCATAAACTGCCGAGAAAATCATTGAAGAACACCGCGAAAGGTGTTATCGGTGCATGCAATACTGCAGAAACAAAGATTTCTACGAAGCATCCTTCTTAATTTAATTTCACCATAAAAGATAATAAGAAGCACATTACGTAAGTTGGATAAATTAAAACGGAAACTTAGTCGTCAAATCAATTGCAAAATTATTTAGCTCGCCGCAGTAACAAAGTTCAGCCTGGTAAGATTTAGACGCACCATCGTCATTCCGTAAAGAACAGGGAACTGCCATAGCTATGGCCTAAATTACTGATTTAGAATAATTATTCGCACGATTCGTATTTTCAGAGTATATTCAGCGAATTAAATTCAGTATACATCAATACTTTTGGAAGTTCATCTTTAGACAGATAACGTGCGTTGTACTGAGTACACCGTCTGGTAATAAGAACCCCAGAAAGCTTTTCAAACATAGGTTTGTATACTCTATGTCCGCAATATTTCCTACTTATATTGCGATAACTTATAACATTTTACTTGAAATATGAAGACAAGTGGATTGAATGAGAAATAACTGTTCCAAAGAATAGCTGTGTTCACTGAGGGACATCTGATAAATGCTATGAACTCAGTGGTCGAACAACAAGCAACAGGCTGTGTTTCAGATCGAACATACTAACGTTTTGCCACAGTGCGTATGACAGATAGCGCATGCACAAAAACGATTACAGTTTGTGGTACTGATGCTTTCAAACTTGATGTCGAAAGTTCACCAGATGTCTCTGTCTCATCTGTAACCCGTGTGTATATATAACTGAAGTATCAAAAAAATGTCTTGTTTGTCTTGTGCATCCCGTTTTATTAACTCTGCTTTGTACATTGCAGAAATGATTGTGAACTAGCCGACGAGGAATATATATTTATAACTTGAGTAGTTTCTATCAAACTGTCAGTAGCTTATTGCCAACTGTTTTCCGAATGACACATACCTGCTCTAGTGCCGTCGTATAACTCACAAGTTTACTTGTTTTCCATGATCTGTATTTGCCAGTTTGATAGATTTTCGTTATTTAATCTCTTTTTATCTCGTCCCAGGCCAAAAAACTACAGACACTAGCAGTTTCATGGACTGATATTTGACGTAATAAATCCACTTACCAAAATGACTGAGTAGGCTTAATCGCCCAGAGCGTCTAACCGCTTTACAGTTTTGACTTAACTCTCTACAGAATCGAAATACCAATAGTTTTGGGTGATTAGTTAGAATGTTGAAGTAGAAAACTATCATTCCCGGATCCTATTATGCAAAATACTTGTGGAACCTCAAAACATCTCACGTGAACCGTCCTAGATACCAATGTGTTTCGGCAGTTAATGGACTCCCCTTTCATGATCTATGTCTGTAGCCCATCGTTATTTTTATATAATAGTCTTCCGCCCTGTAAATTTAGGTAGGTCCAATAATTATCTCTAGTCCTTTGATTTTGAAATTTTCGTTAAATAATGATGTTGATAGTTCTTGTCTACTCACATCACATTTATCAATTAACTTTCATGATATCGGTTGACCTTTCTGTTTCCTAAAGTTTATCTGATCTCAACTAAAACGCTTTATTTCTTTTTATGTAGCTATCTATATACAAACGATAAAATAGCTCCGGTTAGAAATCTTCATATGGATAACATCATTTTTAGTAAATGTCTCACATTTTCATCCAGAAATTCCAGCAACCACAAATCAATAATCTCATTTTTTAACCACAGAAGCCTCGCTTAGTTAAACGTTGTGTTTACTTTCTGGAGTGCATAAAGTAAATTCTTGCCTCAACCCGACTTAGCTGATAAACAAAATGGATATGGTACAGTGATGAATGATAGATGCGGAAAAGAATGAATTTCCTTCTGAGGAAACGACAAAGACCGTAAACGAAACTCTAACACTTCTAACAACGAACGATAAAGAATGAATGTAGGTATATGTGCACAACTGTTACTGCAAAACTATTCATCCATCATTCAATTACTCTTGACATCATTTATCGCTTATTGCATTTTGTCAAACATTAATTCATTTGCAATTCCTTATCCATCACTATTTCGTGAAAATAGTAGGGTTTTCTATTCGACAGTGTGAAATAAATAAGGTAAGTTCGTAGCATAAATGGAACTGAAGTTGGATAGAAACGTAATTAAGGGGTAAATGTTCACTAGTTGACATCTTCACACACACAAAAAAATTCACCAAGCACATAGGTTTTTATCCAATCCGTATTTGATTAACAAGCAAAACACAAGGATTGCTCCTAAGTATATCCACCGCCTGTTCTCTTCTTCACAAGAGAATCTGTAATTTTACCCTTGTAAACTTCAGGCGAATATGCTTAAGAATACTTACAATGAGACCAACGAAATACAATAAAATACAACACTAGAACTCAGAGGTAAACTTTCTATTGCAAACATTTCGTTCGAATGATCTAACATCAGCTTTTCTTCGCTTTCTATAATGTAATGGTCACAACAGATTACCTGACCTGTAAGACAATAAAATAAACAGTCTGTTCTAAACAACGGCGAGTGTATATACTTTAGAGGGCAAAAGTAGCCATCACTCGACAATCAATTGAAATCCAGGTAGTTAAATATTCACGGAAATGTGGATGTAATCCTCTGAACCACACAGGTCAATGTTGGGATTTCTCAACTCACCTGACTGGTGGGATTTGGAAAAACACTTCGAATAAAGCAGTCCCTGGATACAACAAATCATGAGCAAACGGTAATCAGAACGGAAACCGTCAACTTAGTAGAAAACCCAACCAAGGTAAATAGAAAGATGTATAATCTATCACTGAATTAAGGTTATTGAAACTACGTTGGTGATAGATAAGTATACCAACGCAATGCCCTTCTTGGTGGGGTTTGCTGTTAAACGATTTTGTCCAGGAGGAACGGCGGAAGACTTCAACAGTTGAGTCAGAGGAAGATTTCTCACTCAGCGATTAACTTAACAGACAGAGATTTATACAAATTAGTGAAGCTTAAGACGTTTCCGTGGGCAATTGTGGGAATGCGTGTAGGACTTTTTTCTTGAAAAGCCAGGCTACGTACGTCTCCATGCGACAGAAGTATTCACTCTGAATGCATGCTGTTTTACTATATAACATGTCACTCTTCCTTATAGGTGGGGGGTGAGGAACATTGCACGCATATCACCTCTTCGATGCGATAAATGTAGAAATCGTTATTTGCTCATACTATCCAAACCGCCTGATAAGTCTGCATTTTTGTCTAGAAATATTACTTCCTGTTATTCTCATAATTTCCATCTGGCTTGAATGAAGTGTTTATCTTCTCTTATCAGCACTCTAGCAGTTTATCACGTGGTGTTTCATCATTTTTGCATTTGGATTGTGCCCGCAAGTATTATGGCTTAGGTTGCAGTTGATCATCACGGTAGCCCATGAAGTGGCAATGTAACGAATAATTAAAAGTATATAAAAAATAACGCAGGGGGAGAAAACAAGCAGAACAAAACAAAAATTCAAGCAAACGTCACCAATGAGGGAAGAGCAGACAACCCACCAGATACTGGCTCTGACACACTATCATATCCGAGATCACTTTCAACCAGCGGTGCCAATATTCTGAAACTTCTCAAACGAACAGACAGTATTAATCAATCTTGCGGGATCTTCGGGGCATTCGTAACCCATGATCACGGGTCTTTCTTTTCAAAACCAGCTGACTGAAATGTCTATGGGAATGTGACCAATCATGAGTAATGCTCAATTTCCATTCAACCATGTTGACTTCTTTTACTATGATAATTCTCAAAAGTTACCAACCGTTAAGGCATATACAAAAGTTTTAAAAATTTCTCGAAAGCAGTAAGGTATTCAATTGAGTAGCACCTTGTCAAGTATCGAGGTGACTCAGGAAAAAATTGACAATATATCTAACTGCTAGTGTCGTCACACAAATAATGGAGCTGAAATCGAGTATCAACTCGGTCGAAGCAAAGGCAGATATACCCATAAGTATTCAGTGGACATGACAATCAAATACATATATTAGTGACATCAAACAGAAAGACCAAAGCCACACTGGAGGAACGCCCAACAAACCGAACATCATTTGATGAAACTCAGCATATCGGTCAAAAAGTTAATGGTAGCCAATTCATGAAAACTACACATGCCACTTAACAGTATGAATGGTTGACAATGGGATGTCTACCGGACTCAACGGTTTCTAACTGAGAGAAAAATATTCTACTTTTTGTTTAGATGATTAAAATGTTGTCCTGAGTTTTGTTTAAGATTCAAATACCCAACTGTTTTTGATAAACTGGTTCATATGCACTGAAGCACAGTTTGTTATTGAATCCACAGTAAGTGTAAAATAGAAAGTGGTGTTTTGGATGATGAACTCATGTCACATAGTTTGACATTGAGTTGCCATTAATGTAAACATATGCTTCCTAATTCATATTCGATTCTTGAACTACGCCGATCAGCTAGATCACCATAGTCACATCCATGTAGTATTAACTCTCGTCCTAACAGCGGTTACCACGGTAACCAGAGAGAAATACGGTAACTTAGTTCGAACTGATTCCTGATAGGTAACAGGTGCGCTACAGCTGTATCCAGTTACACCCATGCAGTTTTACTAAGGTATGCCCTCTAAAACATAATTGGCATGTTTATTCTGTAAAGTGTTGGTAAGGTTTTTTAGTGTCTTGACAATTTTAAATAGTTGAGCGGACCTTTAGACATGAGAGAAGTACAAAAATCTGAATTTACAGTTTTCCTGTCCAGAACAATATAGGGAGCTAACATAGCGCTAGGGTTGTTTGATTTTGTTGATATCAGTGGTCATTTATTTTTTACAACGCAACGCAAACATCACAGATATGGTCGTAGAAATCACCGACACTTTGCAACTACCTTTAGTCTATTGGTTCTCATGTGCCCCGCTCAGTATTACTGGAGCTCCTGCAACAACATATGATAAATGCGCCCGTACGTGTTAAGTGATTCAGATGACTTTTTTCTGGGGTGCATTAAAGTACGCTTACTTAGACCACACAAGCTGTCAGACTGCTAAGTAGACAAGATACCACGAAGCTGAAGATGGATATTTATGATGAATATGAGCGTGGATTGTTAAGAAACAATCGGACTTATTAAGCAACAAATATATGCAAGTGTTGTGTGATGTAGAAATAGAAGACACCATAAATAATTTAGCTGTATGTGCGACGGAATAACTTCACATCTATAGGCCAATAATGATATCATACATTCCAAGACATTCGAAATGTGGTCAGTTCACTTTGAATCTCTCGGAATGATAACCTTTGATATTTTTCGGAAAATGTCTTCTTTGCAATTATTGATGGGTAAAGTCAGCTCTCCTGGAAAATCAGTTTTTTAACTTTATTTTCAGCTCTGGTAACCAAACCTGATCTGTTCGTCGAATGACTTAGGCTTGAGGTCATCTCAATAAATATTTCACACTCCACTGGGCTCGTAAACATCTGTATTAATTGGCTGAACCCATTGCCGTGATTGTTGTTTGTCTATCTGTCTTCATTCCTTGCATATAATCAAAACGTTTAACTCTGTTGTGTGCCTTGGTGTCACTTTCTTATTTTCTCTGTTACCTCAGCCACATTTGTCTCAGTTATATGAATCAGCCAATAAAAGTACCGTAGTATTTCCGAAAGTCCTGCATTAAGTACTTTGTCAGTAGCCACAGCTGTGTCTATATTTCAACTTTGGTCACATGCAAGCTTCTGTCAGATCAGGTTTTCATATACAAAACCCATGTACCCTATGTGTATGTAAAAGCCCGATGAGAATTGCCGAAAACAGCTGTCCGCATAATTGACTTCAGATGAAATTGAGCCTGTTGCCTACGTTAGCAATAGTGTACTAAACGGTTAAACCGCAGTCATCTGATAGGTTTACATTGACTGCGCGACTACAATATGTTTGTTTGCAGCAGTGAGTGACTAACTGTAATCCTATATAGTGTAGTCAAAATGAGTACTGACCTGCGCTACGGACGTATTAATTTCAAGGCCCATACTTGAACCGTTATTAATGATCTGTTGTCGACTGAACTTAGACAAATCAAGTTAAACAGTTTCAATAAAAAAATAATAGCTTCGAGATTTTGTAGTCGACTTCGAGTGGCATGTACAGACCTGACTACTATGTAGTATCCAAGAGCATATCTCAACTTCTTTATGTAAGTATATATTTGAATGTCTTTTCACAATTTTGAAGCGAGTATACTCCCAGTCGAAGAATGTAGGCTAGCCTGAAACTTCAGATGTGTGTTGGAACAAAGTTTCATTGGAAACTTATGTTTCTCATGAATGTGGTTTAGTGGACAGCGAGATTTGCCCATCTAATGTTTAGTTTCAAGAAATGACAAGCAACTCATCATCAAAATCAGCGGAATAAGTTAATCATCGTTTGCAATTTACTACCAAGTATACCTGTTTACTGGTCAATGAGCCTTAGATGAAAGTAAACTGAATCCGTTTTATTGCTTATATTGAAACCACCATCACGATTAACCTTCATCAGCTGTCATACATTTCCACAGAGATGACTCGAATGACTGCTTCCGTTTACCTCAAATG
>JTDE01000059.1:169031-187573 GCA_014338405.1 Paragonimus skrjabini miyazakii | reverse complement strand
GACTCGAAAAAGGTGTTCACAGATGTTCGAGATGATCACAACAATATTCCAAATTACCAGTATTCGGGACGTAAGTATATTAGGGAGTTATCGTGCACCGCTGAAGAAGACCGGGGCTGCGATGGGGTTCGCAATACGACGGAGCTGACAAATTCAATGAAAGGTCCGTGTAGTATCGTCAAGCGACTGTGTAATAGATGAAGAGCAGACCGGTACACACAATTATTTACTGCATTGCAAGATCACTTCAGTCAGTCTGAAAGGCACAGAACAGTTATGTGAAAGCGTTGTTTCATAAAACTGAGGTATCGTTAGCTAACAAAAACAACTATACACACCTCCCGAGGTGGCTTCGCAAAGGTTTGAGAAGGCCCACTTCCTGTGTTCTCTGTTCCTGCTTAATCGACACCAATCATCAAATAAACACAGAGGAGGCCTCCTGAATCACCTACGTTCAAGTCCACTCCAGAGATACCAAAGTGTGGTTGGCATCAACGACAGAGTCTGTTTTGATCAGTCTGTATCATCCTCGTCTATAATCCCAAAAACAATTCGCCCAAATCTTCCACCTTCCTTGGTCAATTATTTCAAAGCCCTTAAAACTCTGGCAATCAGGAGCCACTTTATCTCCACGAACGTGTGTCTCATGGCAGGTACGTGCGACAGACCTTCCAATAAAGTATGATCTGTACCATTTTTGTATTTCTTGACTACATTCGATTTGTTATGAGTTTCATATATAGCCCGCACATACCCCGCGTAATTGTAAGAGCCTGGTTAAGATTACCGAAACCAGCTGTTCGCAAAATTAACAGTCATCGCCATGCTTCCAAATCATCGGTGATCGTCTACTATAGGTTTATAATCAAAACGCATCACAACCATGAAAGTGCACCTTCGTGATATAAGGACCGTCAATTTAATTTTTTCTATTCCTCAATGCATATCCTCATCGAGGTTACTGCTCCCGTTAGACGACAGACTGCAGCCGTTTTAGACAAGCAAGACCTGCTTCGTGCTTGATTGCAGTTGACTATACTCTTGTTTAGTTATTCAAGACAGGGATGATTCTTTAACGCCCTTTGAATCATGTGTGTAAGAACATTTAGCCAAAGCACATATTTTTGGTGCCGAAACAATTGTTTTACCCAACTCTGTTCTGTAGTCACCGTTGTCCTCCTGCTTATTTGAAGTTGTTCGTCGTCCCCTCTCACTTTAATTCGTCAGTGGACAAACGACCTTTCAAAATGGCTCTCACTCTAAAGGACAGTCCCCTCTGCATAGCAACCGTTAGTCAGAAGGGAGTAAAACGTTTTATTAAATTTGTGCGTTCCTCCCCTCAGCGTCTCATGAATAGTGCACATACTCTCATTAACTGCACAGTACCTCTCCCCTTGAACGCTTCCGTGGAACCGGATCATGTGGTGTGACCAGTGTTACAGAATATTTGTGCGCCTGTATCTGACACCTGATCACACAGTGCATGCTGTTAATGCGATATGCCATGAAGATGGTTTCAAAGTAAGAGCCAAATAACATTTTTATGGGATCGTAGCTGTCAAAACGAACTCTCAAGGAAGACAGAAAATAGCGGAGAAATAATTTACATCAGATAACCTAACTATCGCAAGAAGGCAAATAGTAAGACGGCTGGTCGATGGAGGGTCAATGCGAAATACTTCTGCCTGCTAGTTCTTCCTAAATCTCAAGCCACAATTATGAGTTTAGTCTTGTCGAGACATCTTTTACAAACTGTGAAAAACCCGACAGACCAACAAACATATTGCTGCTATCACACCCTGTGATTGTGGGTCTCTTGTACTTGGTATTGAGGCATTTTATCCAAGCACATCCGGTTCCGACCATTTTGTACTAACTTCTGGTCTTTTAAAAACAGGTTAACTTCTTATTTATATACAACAGTCCAAGTAGATGAACAATAGTCGTTGTGAGGCAGAACTCGCAGGTGGAATGGAAACTTGCCATAGGGGTACGGTCACGATTCTAGAAGTTGAAGTATTGGATTGCGACTTACGAACACTCGATCCAGACGACAGTAAGATACAGGTCATAGTCTCGTGCTTGGGCGTTGTGTCGTTTGACATAAAAGAATGAGATAATGTCTTTGGTGATTTCTCCATATGGGCCTATTTTATTACCCACCTAAAAGATCATCATCTTCACGCGACAGTACATGAGGGTGAAATTTTTCAAGCTGTTCATTAAACAATATTCTGAAGGTAACTCTTGGCTGCCAGTGGAAACAGGGAGGAAGCTTCGACTTTTATCCTCCTTTTCCCGACTTTCAGGGAAATAATGGCCTGATCAATTAAGTGATGGATGATGCTACATACGGCAGTGTACCTCAGTCCTGGAGTTTCGGGACATTTTGAAAAAATGTGAATCGAACTTTATTGGAAAATGTACGACGTAAGGTTCTATTACGTTACTAATTTCGATTACCATGCTTTACAAAAACGTGCTACGAGTAATTTACAGGCATAGGCGTGCTCATAACAATCTAGTAAAAATCAATGCATTGGAGGCTTTAAGATTTTAATGCGAGTCAATCGTTTTGGCAAACGTTAGGAAGCAGGAATGTCCATTAATCACACATTACTAACTCAGAATAAGTTTATTCCATGACCATCTCATTCTATTCAGTTACTGTGGGCCGTACAAGGATGTAATAACCAGCAAACAATCGAACGTGAACCAGTGCCCAGAAAAGTATTCGACTACACATATTTTAACTTTGTTTCACGCTCAGAATGTGTCAATGTTTCGCTGATATTTTCAGTCGTTGCAGTAGTTTGGATCTCCAGTATAAGTTGTAACACTGCATACTAGGATGCTTAGAGAGAGGCCCGTCAAACAGCATTCCATCTGGGATAAGATCTTTATGTGTATACCGTCTCACCGCATTATCAAATCATTTGATGTTGTCACCATCAACTCCCGTCACTACATTTTCACGAACCGATTAAGCCATTCTTGCATAATGTGTTGTGAGTTTACCTCAGTTGTTCGTCATCCCCTGCTTTGACACAAGCCACAGCATAACAACGATCACGTTACCGGGCATTCGCTGTACTGGATACATGCCGTCTCATTGTAACGCAATGCGAGCACTTCCATGAAGACCATCAAGCCACTGGGACTATAATCAAAGTTATAACTCTAGATATTATTATACAAACATATTCCACTCTAACATACGTTCAACTCGAGACGAATCATCACACCTATATGAAGAAAATGTGTCAAATTGAGCGACTGTTTACAAACGGTTGCAGTAACCGTTCACTTCTGCAGTCTTCCACCTAAAAGGTGGGTTTGGACAGTAGTGGTTGCATCAAAATTACCTGTGCCTTTACAAAAACTTTGATTCAAACACCTGAACAGAATTCTGAAGCAGTCATGTTCATGGATAAATTTAGAACATGCACGTAAGATTACGAAAGCTATACTCTGCAAAAACATTTCGACCGATCTCTTCGGTTACGACACTTCGAGTATGATCGATTAGCATACATCAATTCAAATGGGCTTAAAGTAGAGATGAATCATCGGCTGCAATCAGAATAGCACAAAGAACCGGTCAATCTCGAATTTACCGTCAAGCATTAAAACCAAAAATATAAAAATATCACATTTTAACTAGGTCGAATAAGAAAATACCCATGTAGACCATATCGATTCTATAGTGAGATACGCAGAAGTGAACGGAAGCCAAAAGGTAGCCTGGAAGGAAGCTTAAGGCAAAAGAAATAAATAAACTTACGTAAACGGCATACTACTAACAACCACTTAACGAATAATATAAACTCATGACTGCATACCCTCAACACTGGTAGTGTTATGTTAACTATCATCTGTTTCTGTACACAAAGTGAGAGTTTAGAAAGGTGTTCCGAAACGGCCGCAGTAAATGATAAACCATGTTTATTGATTAGGCGATATAACACATGGAACACTTTCCCCACTTGAATTTCGTGTCCCGTTTCATTCGAATATCGTGTGATATATGAATGAACAGCGCCGGTTTTTCTTGTTCACTAACTACCTTGGAATGTGTTGGTGACGGCCCATTTGAACATGACCATTACTACGTGATGCTGCTATTGAACCCGGTGACACTCATATTTTGCACTTATTTGAAGTGATATAGGCTAACCGACCATACACGGTGTGTCGTAACGAAAGTGATCGACCGAAATGTCTTTTCCCAGTAGACCTTACGTAATCTTACTCTTGTGCTATGAATAGAAATCGATGCCAATTCTAAATTTACTGATGAGTAGTAGGGGATTTTGGTTTTCATATAAATTGAACATCACCCACAATTGGTGGCAGCTATCGCATTCCCACAGACTCTCCAGTCGGCCCCTTTCGAACAGCAGAGTGTCGTTCTCATTCGAGCTCCTCAGTAGTGCATATCATCGCGACTTCCGGGACTTGAACCACGGACACGCTGTTCATGAGGCAACCGTGTTTACCACTGCACCAGGATATGCAAAATACAAAGATTAAACTCGACTTTACATTGAGTCTTTTGTTGATGAATAGAAAGAACCATTGTTTGGGCTTTGCCAAGGTAGGTTTAATTAGTCCATGAGTTGTTTGCACAGGTGACTTGGCAACAAACAAGCTGTTGTAACGTCAACCTCGCTCACCCTCAGCTTGTTCCAAAACGGAGGATGATTAGCTAGCGGCTGGTTAGTATAGACATATATACAAAATTATACATATGAAGACATATATTAGCATATAGTACAGGTATGAAACCTAAATCGTGCGTGCACTGCTGATACAATATTGGGGCAACGTATGGAAGGTCATTTTAAACTGTTTATATCTTCACCACGCACACCGAAATAACCTAGTTTTCACGCTACTAAGACATTCTGGTCATTGATTCAGATTTTGTCAAATTTCTTCATTGTGGGAACTCAATTGCAACATAACCATCCGTTGAAGCGAGAACTCGACGTTGAGAATAAGCAGCAGCCAATTGTCAAGCTCTTTTTCTAGCCGTCTGCTTAAAGGAACGAGACCTAAGGAACGTGGTGACAGACGCTCCCGGTTACCACCAGATGCAAGAAAGAAGCCCAAGGGATAATAAGTTTCAGTGCAAGACCGTGTAACCACTCGCACTAAGGCCGTCTGTGCTAGGTGCGGCTTCAGGATTAGTCCTCTCCCCGAATAGAAAATACGGGCTACATGTCGCTGTTCTAAATACATACACACTGTACAAAACCGACTCATTTTGATAGTAGTGTAATATTGGGAATAACCAGCAACGTCAAGCTATTTTACAAAAGCTGACTGTTAAAATGACGGTAATTGTATTCAAAAATTCTTTCATGTTTCATGTACTTCACCAACCGATTCCATTTTATTAAACCGCGATGAATTCCTAAGTTAGCGTTCTCTGTATCCGGAATATGGCGTGACCACTGCATATTGTAGAAAGACCTCACAGTTTTCGACTGTACTGCCAAGTTGTATTGCTACGACTAAATCGGTTGTGTCCTATATACTCTTATTCGATCGACGCATATGTAAAAACCAACTTGCCTTACAATTCTTTGGTTCCCCATCTAACCTGGATTGGCAGGTCACCTAATGTATATAACCGTCATAATGTGTGTTACAGTCATCTACGCTGAGTTA
Organism: Paragonimus skrjabini miyazakii; assembly: GCA_014338405.1. Classification (NCBI taxonomy): domain Eukaryota; kingdom Metazoa; phylum Platyhelminthes; class Trematoda; order Plagiorchiida; family Troglotrematidae; genus Paragonimus; species Paragonimus skrjabini miyazakii. The sequence continues at coordinate 181,897 of JTDE01000059.1, read as the reverse complement.
CTTACAAGCCAGTAGGTTCTCTTAAACTTTCTTCACAGCCAGTCAGTTTTACCTCTCGTTGATAAACCATCTAACAAAACGAGCTGTCGGACCAACAAGTAGGCAATAAACATCAGTAATCACTCTGCTCCCTCATATAGAGTCCTATGATTTTAGGCACTCAAACAGTGGTTTGTACCATCTGTTCACTTTTTGCTGAACGCAGACAGGAAGTCAGAACGAATCAACTAGACTAAAAGTTGGCTATATAGATGGTTGCCAACCCGTAATTGAGTGATTCTTAATAGAGCTTCAATTTAACTTAGATTGAACGTTATAAATGCAACTGCTTTGATAGGTCGCTGGTTTTTCACCCATGGCAGGTCAAAACAACTTGATGCTATGTTGACAGTCTATTAAAAGTGTGCAAAAACAAACTTAGTCTACCGTTTTTTTTATTGGGATCAATAAAATCATTGGAATTTTTTACAATACGCACTCAAGATGTCTCAATTTACTATTGATGGCCAAATCGTGTGTCCGCGCTTGAAATGATTTAAACATCAGTCTGCCCAAACTATTGTCTCTCTTATGGTCATTTGGATGATTCATTGGATCTCTCAACCTGGTTAACTACAACTAATTATCGCAAGCACATACACGTATATTAACTCATACTGTTCTCTGTGGTTCTATTCGTAACTGCTACAAGAATGTTACTATATTTTCTGGCAAATTAACAGTCAGTGCACTTGTAACAATCTCTCAACCAACAAATGGAAACTGGTTATATTGAATGAAAGTGATCAGTCGATAAAGCGAACGTTTCATTCGCACAGAACACCCCTGTTTGTCGGTGGCACAAAACCCCCACCGGTTTGACTGCCAAAGATCACCGTAACAGATCAGCTGTTACCTGAGGGAGATTAAGGTGAAAACGTATTTTGGGTTTTTGAACTCTTTCGAGTGTGAGAATTCTGCCTCAAGCGAGTACCGTGCCCAAATGATAGAGTTATAGTTTGTGTTTATCTGAACGGGTTGCGGTTATCCAAGATTAAATTACCAACAACTTCTTGTTTTGAAATACAATTTTAAGGTGATCATTCTTAGAAGAAATGATTGAGGTGGAGTCATGCATACGTTCTCCTTGATTGAACTTACATGCATCAAAATCATGCAAAATCATTTGCGACTCACCCCATCTATTTGTTATCTTAGAAATATGCTTGAGGTGTTTGAGACCAGATATTACCCTGTTGCATACTAGCCTACACACAGCTGCCTGACGGTTCCAGACAAGGATGGCGTGAGACAGGATATGCTGGGTGAACCGAAGTTTGCATCTGTCTGTCTATAAGTTCCCATTTACAGTGTAAACGTTTTCTTATCTACTGTCAACAACGGTTGCTTACCTCAGTGTTTCTCATCAATTATGTCTTTATACATAGTTTTTAGACGTTGCTTTTTTGCCTGAGTCACTGCTGCCTATCTACTCTGAATCCGGTTTGGACCAGAGAACATGTGCGCTGTTTGAGCTTTGTACTGTGGAATGATCAACTGAACTGCTTGCGCTCATATCAACCAGATAAATATGGACGTACGAGTCAATGTGATTTGCTGCCCGGCAACTCCACCATTTTCCGTGACAAATCTTGCTTAAGTGGACTGTCAATTTTCCAATGTGACAAGGAATCTGCTACGTCCTAAACAAAACGGTTATTTATAAAACATGTAAGACGATCTACTAATGTAACTTCAGTAATAAGAATGACACCGTCACTTCTTAAACTATACAACCAAAATACAATGTTACATTATTCCACAGCGTGTCATATCAAAATACAATTTATTTAACTTGTGCGTGTCATCTGTTTAGTATTTCCTACAGGAGATTGGTGCACGTGACAATAAGCCCTTGCGCTCAGCAAGTCTGCCAAGCCGTGCGCATCGACGCCAACAAGAAGGTGGCCGTTAATGCTTCCATAATGCAGCATATTGTTATCGCCATAATATAAATCGGGTGAATGTCACAGGCGGAGTCGACCACTTTTCTTTAGTTACCTGCTGAAAGTAAATGCTCACGAAAGGGTCAGAAACCATCGAAAGACAACTTGTACCGCAAGACGTAATACACATACATCGATTGGCCTTTATAAGTTAAACGCAACTCATAATTATTTGTGTTGTTCGGCTGGCTCGACATAAAAGAATCAGATGCTGTAAGTCAGATTAGTTTGATTAATAGAGTTCACCCATGACGCATACCTGAACTTGACCAGAAGTTCAAATGCTTTGAAGGAGGGTAGTCGTAATATGACAAACGGGAACATGTCAAAACAGTAAGGTCTACTTGTCGAACTCATCGGTCGTTCTGATAACAACTAGTAACTGTAACGTTAAATACGTTCACATTTTCAACAGACTATTCAAACATTTTTCCGGTAAATCGCACAAGAACAATGTTAAAGCAGCGAATTCTTGAAGCGAGAACAATCTCTGTCGCCAAACGTTGACTTCTTCCCATTCAACCAGTGATACTCGATCATCCACGTACATCGTGACGTTTTCATGTGGTTACTTGTTGAACACATCTTCCTTATCTCTTGACTACTGTCCCTATTCCATCTTCGTAGTCTGCCCAGACAAACTGTTTACCTCTAATGTGAGATAGAAAATCCTGGGACATAACTGAATACACATAGAAAATGGGACTAGGGTTCTTTTAGAACTGTCGGTCCGTTTTGGTAGTTTGCAGTCATGCGCGATAATTTGTCGCTTGCTTTGACTTTGTCCCCAAATTCATCCGACCATGCATTTTTTCCTACGGACAAAAGTGGAGTCGGTCAGCTGCACCGATGTCAACCATTCTTTCTATTGGGTGGTCCACAGACGTACAATTCACGCGTATGTCCTGTTAAATCTTACTTAGTTTTTAGTTCTCTCTCGTTAACTCACCGTTCCTGATTGCCATTGTTTTTTGCACAGTTGTACTTGCCCAACCGGTTCTGCGCTACTCGTTTTGTTGTCTCCAGCTAGCTTGACCAAATGATATTTGTCACACTTTCTGTTTGATCGATTTGATTGTTTATTGTACCGAAGTATCCATGAACAAAATCCACTTTGAGTTTCGGGATGCTTTGCGAGGTCGTGTTGTTCAGTGTCCAATTGATAATTGCGGCGTCACGTAGTATTTGTATCAGACTGCTCATATCAACATGTCTCAGTAGTAATTTGAACATAACTTTTGAAGACGCTTCCATGCTGCTGCATGCTAACATGGATGCTGTGCACTTCAAGCAGTGGCCCAGCTGGGCTAACAGTTCAGGACCAGATGTAACACGATGGTATTAGTGAGTGGCTTTGTAACCCTGTCTATTTATGTCTGTGGATTGTGCCCATCTGTACTAACGAAGTGTTGAAAAGTACTAACATAATCACATAAATTCCTCGTCGCAGCCGGTGCTCACAGAAATGGTGGCTGGACGAATATCACCTTCGACCCACAACACGAAGACGTGAAGATTCCCTTCTGCAATCAGACTGGCCCTTTCGGATGGGCCAAAACACCGACGATGCCAGTCGTGGTTGATGAGTAACAATATAAGTTTTAAACCAGAATGAGGTATTTAGCTAGTGTAACGCCCAGTTTTCGCAAAAAGAACGCTCAGATAATCCTCTCAATAGAGGATCGTTACAAAAATGAAGTAAGATCCGCAGTATATAAATATATATATTTCCAGAGCGAAAATGTAAGAAAAGCGCTAATTCCCGTCTTTGCTCCAGAAGGGCGGAGTTGTAAATTGGCTAGCCCATACTAATTTACGCATAATATCCAACTACACACCAAACAGGTAGTTAGAACACTTTCATGTCAGGAGACTGGACATATTCGTTTGCACGCTTCAGTCGCATATTTTAAGCAGGCTGTAAATGGAACAAATAGAGTGCAAATATATACATATACATATATGTATATACCAAGGCTGCGGTTTGCACAACTGGTGTCTCGTACAGTGTAAACCAGTCGAGGGCTATGATGGAGAGTGAAAGGACGTACATTCTATAGAAGCGAGTCAAACTGGATAGCCCTTGTAAAAATGTGCGCTTCAAATGGCCATAAATAACTGTGTTGAGCATGGGTGAGTACTTTAGTTGTGCGCTTCAGAATAGTCATTTAAACTCGGAAAACTGGTACGAATTGTTTTTCTTAAATCAAACTGCTCCTCTGCCAAAAATCAGCTTTACAGGTACTTAGAAAACTGACTGTCCTTTCCGTTGTACGCCGTTCGAAATTTCGCTTCGTTCAACAAGGTTATTCACTTTTGTAACGTAATGAGAACAACTATTGAATAGTAGGGAATTTTGGTTCTCATGCAAATTGAACGTCACTCAAAAATGATTACAGTCTTTGCACCCAGGTAGACTTCTGATTGAGCTGCTTTTAGACGGAAGCGACAGACTCGAGTTTCGCTTTTGTTAGATCTCGACAGCAGTGGATATATTTGCCACAACCGGAACTAGAACTTCAGGTATGTTTCCATAAAGCACCTGTGTTGATCACTGCGTCGCTGACCTCAAATTAGGCGCGACTAAATCACCATACGCAGACGTTCGGCGACAGTTATCTGTAAGTAATGTCAATTGCCGAGTGACTTTACGCCAGCGTTTTATCCGGTACCGTAAGATATCCTCATAGGTTACCAACGAATTTCAAACTGGAAGATGACCTTGAAGAACAGTTTAGTTTGACTAACGGTACGAATTCACAAAATCAGATTAGACGTTTTCTATATCCGAAGTGGAAATTAGCATAGGCTGCTTATTTGGTTTCCTAGACTGTCGCTCAGTCAGTTAATGAGCGATTGCTAGTTACAGCAGTGTACGCGCTCTTAACTAACAAGTGGAAACAGAACATGATTACAATACACAGGAAACATTTCGTCATCTGAACAAATGACTACAACGAAATTAGCAATTAGACTAACAATATGAGCTGACAAAAGCAAACGATTACTTCACGAATATGGAAAAGCGTCGGACACAAATCACTGCATCATGCTAGGTAATGTTGAATCAAATGCAGCCATGCCCCCACTTCCTTCATCTAAGATTGTAAGGAAGCCCGAAAGGTAATTGACAGAAAGCCCCAACTTCTCCAACCAACCGTCTTTTATCCGTTAGACCTGATAGATCAAGAATCAACCGATTCTCCACAGGCAAATCACCAGCTAATCTATGCAGGTCATCTTGCCCCATGAGGTGGCTAGGGTGTTCATTCACATGTCTACTGTGACGTCTGTGGACAACACGAATATTTTCGCTCATATGTTTCAGTCATGCCAAATGACACAGTATAGGAGATGAGTTCGGCACAACTATAAACCCAGTAGCACGAAAAAACAGCACACATCGTCAACCGTGCAGTTTGCGATCAACTGAAAGAATCTTGCTCACCAAACCTGGGGTGATGACGAACGCTGGTGACTGCTGTGCGTGATGTTAGCACTGTGAATAACCACTATGGCTGCCAGATCAAATTCAGAAAAATGCAGAATATTGAAAAAAGCTTCATGATGTCGCCACCACATGGGGCACCGAGTAGACTAACTGTCTTGCTTCACTACTTACCACAGTTCAAGAAACCGTTCTCCATTCCTGTTGAATGGGACTGCCTTATAACGCAGCCACTTACATCTGTGCTACAAAACTTGGGGGTGCAGTGAACTTATGAGAACCACCCAACCCACGTAGATCCAGTGGTTCTCTCTGTACAACCAATATTGGGGTACCGTGCGTCAGTGACCAGACTGTACCATCCCTGCTGCATTTTGAATTGAATGTGCTGGTGAACATTTAACAGTAAGACACGACCATAGAACACGCCAGCGGAACAACATATGGCGCCTATATCAAGGGGTAGTGTCAAGTCACCGCAAGTACTCAGTGTTGGACGGAATGTGAAAGAATATTGAATCGTTCACCACAAACCGTCACAGAAGCCGACAAAGGATCTCCTTAAGATGACCTAAATCCAGTACCGCGTCACACGCGGGTTTCTTCCTCTCATTCGCCAAACTGACTGGCCGCTGCCCCCACGGGTTTCGCATGTGCACATGCCCAGTTTTACAATTAAATCTCTCATCCTAACAAATTATATTTAACGTCCTGAAGAACACCGTGATAAACAACAAACAGCGGTAACCTTCCCCCGAACCTGAAGAAAGCCATACACCACTTGGCATTTTCACGACACTTGCCTGCAGTTCCATGTAGCAGTGTGACAAAACGCATACCTCATAAGCTAACGAGCTTCGATCGGGTAACACCCTTTACCCGAAATCTCGCGATGCATTTTTGAATCTACTCCATTCTGCGGGACACTTACTTGGGGGTAACGTGGATAGAGTACCACGGGTAGTCGTGGTGAAACGAGACGATTTATCAATGTACTCTTGCCTGATGCACCAATGCACGAGCCAGGCAAAATCATAATGGACGTTACACAATAGCTGTAGGAGATTTTGCAGCTTATCATAGTGGTCAACCAGGCACGAAATATCCAAACATTTGACAGGATAAATATGTATTTTGTACTTTAACCGGGAGGTGGTGACTCATTATTGATGTGAAGTGCTGCACGAGACTTACGTGATCTATGGGTCATGGAAGGGTGATGTGGCTAGTAACTGCCCACGAGGACACAAGCTAGTATCACAGGTGTACTGTGTTGGATAACACCATTCATAAGTAAAAGCAGAAGCCGCAATCTGTCGTAGCTTGTGCAACGCTGTTTTGGTAACAGATTAATTTTGCATGTTCAAGAACACTTTGTTCACATCATACACCCCATCATTCATGTAAACCGCCTGGAGAATTTTGCGTCGCTTGACACCTTCGTTAGTATTCTACTGTCTATGGTGTGCATAGCAACTTTCATAAGCTGTTTCCCTCAAGATGTCTCTATTAAATCACCACACAGTTGAAAATAACCAAATCTATCGAAATGAATCTGTGGTGTTCTTAAGCTGTTAAATGGAAATTAAACGGTAACTGAAGTTCAATCCCGAACATTTTATTACGTAACTGGTAGACAAAGTACATAGGCAACTGATATGAAAACTGGCACTGAATAAACAGCAGAAGAGCATCTTTTATTGATACCGTGCACGTATCACAGGTAAAAGCCAAATTACGCAGTCCGTGTTTACCAGAGTCCGCCACAAAGATAATCATGTATGTGTGTGTGTGTATCATATCTATGATCTCACTCACATATTCACGCCGAAAGTCTACCGTGTTAATCGTTACCACGCGTTTTGCTGTTCAGCACTAAAGCGGTTTCCAGCGATTGTATGGTTAACCAAGTTAGAAAACAATGGGTAGATACTGTGCTCCAATATTATTGATGGTCGTCCACTGAAACCCCCAGAAAAAATAGATTAATGTTTAGTCGTTCCAGGGGTTGAAGTTTTCCAGTCATTCGAGTGTTGCGAAGTTAGGACCCACTGCCACGGTGGTGCACAGGTAAAGTCGAGAAACCGCTCAATTTGAAAAATATTTTAAATATTGTCAAAGATGACATGTTTTCAAATGTAACAATCTTTGTTTTTCTGGAAACTAGTATTTGAGGAAGTTGAGTGTATCTAAGAGCCCAAGCTAGCATCACCATCATAATGGTGTTCGCTGGGATCATATGATTGTGGAAACCCCATCTAAACACTTCTGAGATTGTGGTTAATTCTTCCAAGCATGCAGGCCAGCAGTTGATGACGCTGATCAATACTAACCAGGGTCATTTTGTAATGTTTTATAATGTCATGAATTCCCTGCCAACCCCAACCGACCGTTATTGTTAGGAAGGAATTCAATAATAGCCAAACCTTTTTAGAAGTTTCCCTCACCCTGCAGTTAGATTGGACAATTTCCCGTCCTGTTTATTGCAAGTCCAATTGACGTGATCAATATATCCAGTTCACTAATTTTACGCCTATCATCTGTACTTGCGGCTAGTTGAAACATTTTTCATTCGAGCCCGCCAAATTTGTACGACCATTGCGCTAGCTTCGGAAGAGTAGCTCTTAACCAGGACACCTCCTGCTAATGGGTATCCACGGAAGTTTAATTGCGTTCATAGAAAACCGAAGCATACCAAGCCGGTTGTGTACAGTGCGCCAGAAAAGTATGTCCATTTACAGTCTCCGTTTCTAGGAGATCATTAGTTCGACTCAAGCTCCAAACCACTTTGTCCCGAACGTATCTTTCCGTTGAATTGTGCATCTTACACTCAATCCGGAGAGTAAGTCCGAGTAAAACTAAACGTTGTCTATTTGACCATTCTGTCTGCCATATTGTCTATCAGTTAATTTGCAGTTACAATAACGCATACATTTACAAAACGGATCGATGTTTTGTCGGCGAATACCGGAACATAAATGCAAGCAGTTGATCAATTCCGTGGGGCAACATATCTGCATGCTTGGAATGACAACGCAAACCCTCATCCTCGATTGTAAAGCACATTTCAGATGACTAACCTTAAAATAAATTAGCTCAATTCGTTCACCGTTGCATTATTTCGCAAACCAAAAGTTTATGGCTGTCAGTGAGATCCTACAGATCAAATAATGAAAACCAGCTTGGTACGCACAAAAATTACCGACTCGGAATGTATCTTCTGCTAATGCACTTTTGACCCATAGTATTTTATCCGTTCAAGTATAGGCTATTTGCAGCATATTTAACTGTTTGAACTGATTGGTTTGAATAAGCCGCTGAGGAGATTAAACAAAATATAACATCCCGTAACATGAGTCTTCCCTATGGGTTGATTTTTTTGTGGGGGATAGTACCTGACATGACTGCAATGGCTATTATAAAAATTTACTATTTGACTTCCAATTGTGATGGAAACTTCCCGTAAAAAACATGGAAGATAGCATAGAAAAGTGATTTGAAACATACTAGAATAAGCTAGGAGATAATGTGCGAAGTTCATATCTCTTTGGATGGTTCTGTTACTCACTTGCCTAATATCCGTGCTCCTAGATTTTGAAGTACAGCTTATCGAAAGTTCGTTCTGACGGACAAAGTAACTTAAAGTGTTGACGACTTGTCCTGTTGTCGGATTTGTAGAATATGGTACCATATATCCAGAAAAGCGTAACCCCATTACTTGTAAATTTCTAATAAATGAATCCCGTGGATTCCCATTTTTTCGCTGGTTTCATTGACTTCAGGCATATCTACCTTACATTTACATCAGGTACACCTGAAAAAGTGTTGCTACATCAACTAACTAAAAACCAAGTGTATGTTCTTACGATCTGCATTCGGAAAATTAAGCATTTATTATCACACGCATACGCTCAATACATTAAACCTTACGACAAGTTGAGGGACGAGATTAGAAGATAGATTTGTTTCTTTCGTCTTCTGTTTTAATTGCTGGTTAGTACTAAGGGATTTGATTTGCATAAATTTAACATCACTCACTAGTGACCACGGCTTTTGTATTCCTGTAATCATTTCAGTCAACCCGTTCGTGAAGATACACTTGACCTGGGTTTCGTACTTGTAGTTGCTACATGTTTTTATGTGGGCTCGGCCCTGAAATTTGTCGTTGTGGCATTCTTTGTTATTCGTTCCTCATTAATAATATGTACGTGTGATTTACTGCAGTTTGTCGTATACAGAAGGGACCATGTTTGGCACCAATTAATGTTTCCCAATACAAACATTACTCAATAAGTTTACGTGAAATAACACAACTAAGGGAAAGCTGCCTCATAGCAGTCGCAAACGCCGCGGTCGTCTTGATCATTTTGTAATTGACTGACTATCAGTCAGTTCATATATTAGTTGCTTATTTACATCGTCGAGATCAGTTATTATCTATGTGTTTTGTTAATCAGTATGCTGGCTATGATGATTCTAAGTTAATTTTTTAATTGACTTGCTAGGTTTAGTAGCCTTACTTTCGTACTTGCCAACATGAATAACACTCTCTAACGCAAATAGCCAATAGTACAAAACATCATAATTATGCAGCTTGTCTCATACATACTTAACGCATCGGGTTAATCTGAAAGACAAATGCCCCGTTAGTTTAGATAAATCGCAATTTAAATAAACAAAACATTCTTTATAGAGAAGCAACTATGTTCATATTGACAGCTGCTACTTGGCCACAATCGTCTTTACTTTCTTAAGGACCGCTTCATTAATATTTTTTTTATCCATCATTCAAGCACCTCAGTTGGTCATTTTCAACTCAGGTTGAACAAAATTGTTCCAGTCATCTGTCTTTTGTAAGCGAATTCGACGTAGCAGGTGATAACCTTTTTGAATTAGTGGTGCTAACCGATCATAGTTAGGCTGGTAACCTCTACTGTGTGACCTCTATGATTAATTGCACATTATTTATTCAAGAAAATGCTTCCATCGAAAGCACTCAACTAGGATACAAAATCATAACAGTAAATCCATTCAAAACTATTGACTGACTGTTCCCAATGTGCTAAAGCTCTGCACAATCCTTTACAGTGCTGAACTGTTTACAGATACTTTGGCATACTGCACACCATGGTCTCTGGCGTAGACATTTGTAAGCTAATATTTAGTAAATGCTTTGGAAATATTGCCCTGACTAATGAAAAACTTTACGTGCGACAGTTGAAAACTGTGTAGAACCCGTTGACTGATTTTACTGTAGCCTAAGCGAATTCTGTCCCAAAATGACGGATGAAGTTGCCAGAAAGCAGTTGTTGGTGGGTGTTCCATTACTCACAGGTCTGTCGGTACCGCTTAACTGTGTCACGCTGACTTTTTTACAATAGACAAAGTAGGAAATGTGTTCAGATACCGGATACTGACCAACTTGGCTATCGGGCCACTAACAACGGCACTCGTAACTAAGTGCATAGCATTATACAATTCAAGGAAAAATTTCAGCTTAAGACTGAGTAATCTTTGATCGCTAAACCAGTTTGTTAAAAAAACTTGGTTTTTATGTTCCAGACAAGCCAGTGCATTCTAGCTGTGGTCACTCCGATAGACTACATTCAAGTTTGATGGGTTCAGTAGTCTACTTATGAGAATTCGCGCCAATGAATTGCTACGTTGCCTATGACAGAAATTCCAAACAATACGTTCCCTTGACCCATTTCACCAATCACGAAGTAAGACATTGCGAAATGTTGACATTTCACTTAACCTTTTCAGTAGCAAACGTAAGACTTTTGAACATAGAAGACGTGCAAATAACGATAACAACAGTAAAGGTTAACCATAGAGTTTTACATGAAAGATGGATTGTTGGCAGGTCCTGTTATCAGGTCCTGCCTGAGTCGAAGGTTGACGCACCAGCAAGGTAGAACGGCGAGTATTGACGAACATTAAATTGGAGAATGCAAACAATTTAGAACCCCGTTCGCGCAATAGCACGTCAAATGATTTGACGAGGTCAAAAACGCAACCTGCTTTGCAGTGGACGAGGTGATATTTTGGTCTACTCGTCCTGTTACCGTTGTCTGTTGCTTCATCACGCGCGCCAATCACTTAGAAATATGGTCGACCATACCCTTACCCTTACCGACCATACCATCAATCTGTTCCGCCGATATAGACAGCACCGTGGCTACAAGTGGTAGATTGGGCGACAGGCACAACAATTCTGAACCAGCTGAGCAGCATTTCTAGTTAAGAGCAGCAGTCGCAAGATATATACGTAATTTAGAGGACACTGTACTTTTCGACTTACATCAGTTATGATACGGCCGTGTTTAAAAAGTTGGTCCAGACAAACATGCTTTTTAGGGGCTGTACAAAGGGCGATCTTGATCAGTCCATTCTTGCTGTGAATATCGATGAACTTCTCGGGATATTCGTTTGTGAGTAACGTTTTCTTTAACCTCTCCTCCTCTATCTGTAAGCAGTCAACGCTTCATATTTGAGCTTTGTGAAACAGGCTTCCTGTCAGACCTGCTTTGTAAAAAATTGCTGCATAAGAGTGAAACTGCAAACACTGACCGCATCAAAAGGCCTTGCAGTGCTCTGAACGGTGTAGTGGGCCATCCTTTCGTCTCGTAATTCATGAGCCTAAAAAAAGAGTTATCGATTGTTTCTTCTTTCTGAGGAGGAGAATGATTAGCATGAACTAAATTAAAACGTTTCTAAATGGAAGCGAAATACATATTAGTGATAATAATTGAGATATCGCTTATAAAGGTTGGCCCCATCTATAGCATCACACGGCTGCAGTTCAACCGTTTCTAAGTACACATATGCTAATGCTGAGCATTATCGACTAATCATCATCTGTAAAGTAGTCCGGCAAACTCAGAACGGACATATTCTGTGTATGAAAGTATGTTCACCGAGGTAAACAAAAGGTATACGCAAAGATAAGTTGCGACCGGAAATAAACTCACAAAAAATAGGCCGGATTTCAAAGAGTAACCGTTGTAATCCACGCGTCAACGTTGATAGAATACGTTCTATACGAGCTCACTGACAGTTTTTCTAAAACTTGTTTCAGCTCGAAAGAATGTTTTATACAACGGAGGTAAACATCTGGTGGGTAGAATGGAAGATGTCTAGAAGCCGTCTGGCTCATCATCATCAAAACAGCCATGAGCCTGACCGAAAGGTGCTGTAGCTCGGGCCGCCGTTCACCTCAACAGTGACGTGGAATATCTTAGAAGAAAAGGTTACTAAGAAGATTGAAAGTTATTGACAGAAGACTAAGAGGAAGAAGCGGAAATGGTATGGAAACATGCACGCCATTGACTGCGACACATCGCCATCTCGGATAGCGTCTCTAACCAGCGGTTTGAGTGATTATGAGGGCCCCATCCAGGCAGGCGACACCTACCCACTTTGCTCAATGG
>JTDE01000059.1:131276-154580 GCA_014338405.1 Paragonimus skrjabini miyazakii | reverse complement strand
ATATGTATATATGTAGTGCCTACTGGTTACTTTGCGTCTTTTTGCGTGAGTAGAATAACAAACGAAGATTACATGGTTCAGTCATGTGGGCACTTTTATGAACCACGTTATCTGTGGCGTAATCGCACCTTTCAAGTGCACTCAACTTACTGGATGGAATACCACAATGCCGGATTGTTCGAGGAACAAATAATCCTTAATACCGTAAGGTGAAATTCTTTTAGAACATTAAATTGCTTACTGTAAACCTTATGATATTGCAACATTAAACTTTTTTCTATTTGACACATATGTGTCCTAATTATAGAATACTCATTCAATGAAGCAAAACAACACGCCCTATCATAAATATGAATGTCCAAACGGAACGTGATCTGTGTGTAACATTGTCACGTGAAAAAGCGTTTTTGATGAGTTAACTCGGTGAAATTGATCACGGAAATGTACGTATTCAAATAAAGTAGAAGAGTGAGAAAGTCTGGGGCTTACAGGCAAAACCGATTAACTGCAAACGGGTAAATACTGCAACGTGCAGTCGAAACTAATTGAATTCGAATTGCGTAACAGAGCATGTTGCCCTCGTTTTTGCGCCATTTTAGTTTTCGTTTGTACACATCGTGTGCATCTCATACTGGGTTTTGGGCTCATGCTTAGTTGTGTTGTTTATTTTAACAGGACTGTTGCTGGAATGCCTACTTCAAAGGACCACTGTTCCCCAGTGTCTGCACGTTGCCCTAAAGTTGGTCCACAAGTGTAACAGCCAATCAGAGGAAAAACGACCGGCTTGTATGTTATAACATTAGCTATTTAGTACCCGAAGACACGCTTTACATATTTTTGATTTCATAATAACGATCTATCGAGGGTTATCCGAAAGATGCTGATGAAAATTGATGTCTGAGAATGTTCCCCACCCCACCCACCTCAAAAAAACAAGTAATTTGCTATCAGTGAATTTCCCCGATAAATTAAAAACAAGTCTTGCAGATTGATCATAGGGTAAAACTAACTCATACATTTTTACGCTAACTAAACAAAAATCGTAGTTTATAGAGCTAATGCCATTTATAAAACTGTTGCTATCTGTGCACTTTTTCGAAACACTTTATGAGCATCGAAATCTGTAAAAATCACCAACGACTTTGGTTGCACTCGAACTAGCGGCAGAAACAACATGCACTTATATTACAAGTGCCATATCACCTGAAACACGTAATCACTCCGAGAGTCTAGAACTTTCATAAATGGACCTAGTTATTCACTCAACCCAATGTCGTATGGAATCCAAAAAATGATCCATGCAGGACTTCTCAATCGGTTAACGCTAAAATTCACTAACTCTAACGATGAGCATTAAACTTGTAGTATTGATATTTAGATTTGTATGCATACGAACCATACGACTGAACGAAATTTCTAAACACGTAACAGGTACAAAATAATTGGGCTTATGGTAGAAAAATGTCGGCTTTCACTTGCTGATAGAGAGAAAGATGTTTTTCGATACAGTTTTAATCAGCCACTTTTCATATACTTGGCAACCAGGTTTTTCTCTGGTTAAAATACGAATCTTAAAGTCCAGAGTAAAAAAGATAATTTTTTCAATAAATGTCTCAACACATCACTCAAGGAGTATCAATTGTGACGGACGTATCAGTGGAATAGATGAGGAGCAAACGACCGCTGGTGTTTTATCAGTTATGCTCCTCATTATCGGAAGGCGCCATTTACCGGGTGGGGCTCTTATCATTGTGTCTGAATATCTCAGCGTTCGACTGAACTGAGCTATTTGCATAAACCGTGTTAATTTCCTAACGGACATGAAAAAAATGATTTCCCTAATCACCAGGACGACTGGAATTTACAAGTAAACTGAGCTGGTTTGGCTCCATATGGCAACTCAGGACACCTGCAATTATGGACATACACTCGACTTGAATGCTAATGTATTGTTGTCTATGGTGATGATGATGGATGGTAATGGTTTGACACCCAGTCATTTCTCAGACTTGTGCACGTTGATACTGTTAATTAGTAGGTTAGTCGGAAGAGGTGAATGGTGTTTTCTCTCGTAAAGATTTCCACCTGCTCGAAAAAATGCATACCATCGGAAGTTCGCCATATGATTTTTCACTGCTGGATATCTTTCAGTTTGCACATATACAGGTCACACCCTGAACGTCATTTGAGCGCAGTAACATATATAAAACAACCAATGCTGAAATGCAGTCTACTGAATAAGTAGGCCTAAGCTAGATAAATCATATCCATATGGAAAACAATCAAAGCAAGGGCAGTTAACATTCACTGAAAACAGGCGAAATTATATGGCAAGTTAGAGTTTAGAAGTTTCATATGTGGCAATCAATAAACGGACTCTTCTCTTGTAGCGGATTCTCCTCCGGATCTACAACCTACTCTGGTTCTCATCTTTTATTCACTGCACCATTCAGCTTTCATCACTTATACAGCTCGAAAGCGGACACTCTTCCTTAAGGTCGTTCTACCTTGTCCACATCAAAAACATTTCAACTAGAGAACCAATCAGTTGTGTATAATGCTGACCTCCTCCTTTGATGGACATGCTGTTAATGACAGTGTGCTTCAAAGTACTGCAGTCACGCTGGATTGACTCTGAATAAATTGCCTGTCGATTGATATTGTTGTGACCCGATCCTAATCACATTTCCAAGTCAACCAACGAGAGAGCTGAAGCAACATATAACTGACATACTATCCGCAGTAACGCATGCCACCACATATTTAACTAGGACCATTACTCAGGAGCAGGTATATATGGGCTTCTGGATATAATAGTGCGGTAGCGCCATATTCTGAGCTTAATGAGGTAGTGATCAACGCAGTACCCTTATGAGATTCTAGGCGGGAGATCAAGGATGTGCGCTAATGAACAGCTCCAACAAAAGTGATATTCGAGACGACTGTCTCATGTCGAAAGAGCTTGGACCAAAATTCAATAGAAATGTTTGACGCTGCAATCGAATGTTAGACGTGACAAGGTCAAGGTTAACTCATCAAGTAGGATGAATTCTGGTCAGCTGAATTAGCCTGTCGACTCAAAGAAGGAATACGAGTATAATAACCGTTTCATCTATTGCAATAAATATCCCTAGCTTGAGGCTACTGTGCCGTTTCTAGCAGTGCACTTAACTGCCTGAATGTGATGTGGAGCCACAGATTAAGCAGCATGATTGAGCTAAACAAATAAGCTGTACATTTATTCTGCTGAAGACCATACCATCTAGTTAAGGTGTCATTGCTTCAGTATAGAGAACTTAGTCGACATTTAGTAACGCTAAGTTCCAGGGTTAAACTAATCTGTAACCAAAAGAAGAAATCACAAGTCATTTGGGGACATCGACTTCGAACAGATGAAAGATCTACATTCCAAGCCATGCACTCTCCACAACCCCTTCAGCATGTTTCTGATTGCCCAGAATAGTAGACTAACGGTCATAACATTGTTACCTTAAAAGTAAACTAAAAGTTAGCAATGGAAAATGTTGTGATTGTAGGTATAGGTTTCGTTAATGTTGGACTGTTCTGTAGCCTAGTTTTTCATCCTGCTTACAACCGTTTCACCACAAGTTAAGGACGGATTGTTGACGAAACTTCGTGCAACGCTAGTTAATCGTTCTGTATGCCGCATTTTGTAATACAAAATGAAATTGAAAGAAACCACTTTATTATGTCATGTAACACCAGTTCGAATGTCATGCACAATGAGATTTGTAATAGGTATGTTTTGTGCTTGTTGGCTTGTTCGTCGACTTGATGGTACTTCCGAGTGATTGGCTACTGGGTTCAGTTTAACGGTTGCTGATCTGTTCAAAGTTAGTTTGTTTCCACACCTAATTTTATTGAATGCAGTTTTGAGCAATATGCTTCCACAAATTCAGCTGTGTATGAGAATTGTGCTCTGGTGAGTAGGGTCACGGTTTACATGTTGAATCTATGATAGCCTTTATTCATCGATGCTGTTGTACGGTCCATCTAAGTTACGTTCATGAATGTGTATGCATACACGCGTATGCGTAATCGCCCACTCACCTGAACCGTCCCGTTTCACACCTGCCGGTTGCAAAGGTCACGGGCGCCCAGTCATGCCTTGTATTTTTCTCATAGGCTTGTTATTAGCTAATCGATACGTTCACTACGAACTCTATTCATTGTTACGTATAAATCACTTTCATGCTGGCTCAGTCAGGATACGCAAGGTTCCTCCTAAATCCTTTGTGTTCTCACTTCAGTGCGTAGTGCAGATATAACAACTGCAAACCTGGAACTTCTTGACATTCCCTTATCAACTTGTAGTCTGGTATACACTTTTTTTCGCGCTTAACCGATGTAGTATATTTTTCACTGGTTGTAGTGTTATTCGTCAATCATATTTGTTGTTGTCCGTTTGCACATCATTATGGATAATAGTAGAAACGAAAATCTGGTCGTCATTTCCAAAGTATCTTTATTGTATGTTGGGCTGAGTAGCTTGCTGTAAGTGGCTGACGTTATCAGGAAATTTTAGTAGGACAAAATATTTCGAGTATAACTTACGTGGATAGTAGCTGGGCAAATAGTTTTTTGTTTGTTTGCTTCATTTAAGCTTAGCTGTAGTTTGTTCTTGCTCATCTGAACAGCGATTCACTGCAGTTCTGATTTTGAGTTACGGGTGATCGTAGCCAAAGTTAAGAGTTAGCTGATTTGATTTTTCTGACTAGTATTGAATCTATAGAAATGCGACAGCTACGATCACTTGTGGATATTCAGTTTGAAATTAACCAAATTCCTCATCACTGATCAGTATTGTTGAATCAACTAAGTAGGACATTCAGAAATAGTCGTTGACAGTAGACCGCTTTTTCCCTGATGAACTGCATTCAGATGAAGATGTTATTCATCAATCGACAGAAGTTGTTTAGTTTTGCGCGTTTCTGGACAAATAAAGCGTAATCAATTTAGCTTACATGGAATCTGGTTTAGTTAACTGAAATATAATTCGCTGCGGATTTTTATAACCATTTTGGCTACTATTCTGGTGAAAGCTGATCTAACCGGTTTGCCTTTAGACTGTTTGTGTAACATTCCGTTCACCTTAAATTACGTTATTTTAAATGTACTTTCATCGTTTGTTTAACTGTTGCTAGGTTGACTGAGTTGGAGTGTGCAGTCACAACAAAATGTCTGTCCTGAATTATAGTTTGAAAAGTGTTCCGCGTGTCGCGCATTAAAACGACTTTCACACTATACCTTTTTACATATCTGTTTCCATTTTAGGCACAAGATTTTCCATTTCATTCAAAAGCAAGCCACTTTGGTGCATTAGAATTTCCACGTTAGAACCTTGGACCTGACGGCAAGAACGCGATTGGTCCAACTAACCGGAAGGGACAACCAATCTTAATTAGAGCACTTCGCATTGGCTACTTTGATAGAAGAAGTAGTACGGGCTATTCAAGGGTTGTCAGCGACTTTGCTTAATGAGAACGGGGTTAGCGGTCAAAGTGGAGCACAGACCATCTGACCCTGACCCTACTGATTCATCAAACTGCGGACCGTATTGGTTCCTTTGACAGGTAAAAGGGTGCGAGTGGTTAGGACTGTTTGTAGACCTCACGTACAATAGGAGTGAGGTATAGGTTCGTGGTAGACTTCGAGTTGTAATATGAGAGTGAATCAGTTTGTGAGTACATTCTTACTAGTTCTCTTGTATACATGACTGACGGACGCATTTACACTCGCATCAGTCCCGAAACGCGCGGACATATTAGCAAAGCATTCAAAAAAGGCGACAGCTGACACACGACTGCCCTTCTGAACGGAGTCAAGTGTAATACCGCTTACAAGTGGCTTCATGTGGATTGCATAAGTTATGAAGCACAGCCTCGCAAAGGACATAAAAACAAGATTCCGACGGAATCTGAGATTGATCTGTTGTTGGAGTAGATTGTTTGGATATTATAAAGAATACTGAGTTGATTCTTCAAGTAAAGATTTATAGAATTGAAACTGCGTAAATGGTTAGTCGAATGTCAACAAAACTCCCCTACTACTCACTAACAGTAAATGAATAATCGTGATCAATGGCTGAAACACGTAGATCAAGAAAAGATCACCAAACAAATGTTATATGGAAGGGTTAGAACAGTACAGCGAAACCTTACTAGCCGAAGCTCAGGAGACAAGGAGTTATTATTTTTAACCCTTCTCTTAATAATACTACTCTTCAACCACAAGAAAAAATTTGCCTTAAATCAGACTTCTTAAAAGAGATGAATCCGAACGGACATCCAAACTTTTATAAACGAAACTCCGCAGACGTGAAATGAGGCCAGTGATATGAAAGAACGATATTAACATCGCAATTAGCGGCGACTTGTCCGTAAGATGAAGTGATAAGTGCGGCAACAAATACGCTGTGAACTTCTGGTTGGTGATTGTAACATGCAAGCCGGTCATCTCTACTTTGGTTGTCCGTTACACCTGCGGACCATCTCTGGGGTAATGTGGAGACACTGGGAGACAGTGTTCTTCCGAAGTAGGGGTTCCAACAACAGTCCTGTAAAAAGAAGTAACAAGAAACATGCATGAGCCAAAGGCCCAATAAGCCATGCACACGACTTACACAAACGATAACTAAAACTGTGTAAACAGCACAGCAGCACGCCCCGTTACACAATTCAAATTCAACCTGTGCTCGCCTACTGATTTCGGTCGCAACATTACAGTGATTAGTCAGAGGACTTTCAGCAAAGTGTTACAAAAATAAGGTCAGCGGGTTGAGGTTAGTCAGGCCAAGTTGTTTGTATTTTTTATATTCACACAAACCAATGATCTGAGGCATTGGTTTACTGTTTTATTCACATTCAACGAACCACATGCAGATCGTTTTCCACTGCTCGGCGCATTATCCCGATATTTTCTCTGGTTCCTCTACTAAAATTGACGTCAAAATTAGTTTATTTTCTTGAGTTTACTCACAATGCATTAAAGTATGTACCTGCACATGTTCCTCTTATTTGTATGATGCACCTCCATTTAGGCCCCTCATGATCACCCCTGCCTCCAATCTAGGTCTGGCTGTCGAATAGTTCTTTTTGTTTTCTGGAGCTACGGTCTCCACACTTCAGCTATCCAGCTTCGGTCGGTCTGCCACCATTCAAAAGCCCCCCGCTTTTAGTTCTATACGAGTTCACTGGGTTCCATCTGGAATTTGGAGTGTTGCTACGCTTGCCAGATCTGGTAGGTGTGCGTAAACGCCCCTGGACGTCCCTAGATAATCTGGACTCAGATGACACCAATTGTTTATGTGAGTAAGTAGACGGACAGATAAGCCAGCAGAAAAATGTTTAACACAGACATTCGTGAGGTACAGCTAAAAGCCTGTAACAGCGCTTTATGGGTTGTACCAAAATAAACAACGCGTTCCGTCTGTCTCGGTTTTGGCGCCAGAAAAGGAAAGTGAAAACTGGTTACCGACCGGAATGTTGAATGTAGATCTTTATAGATTAAAGTTCACATTTGCATTTAGGCCAAAAAAAAAACACTTTTATGAGCGCAAAGTCACAATGAAGTATATGTGGTGTTCAGTTTGTGATGTGAACTAGCTTTGTTTGTTGACTCCAATTTTCTGACTTTCCACTCCAGTTATTTTTTAGAAAACCAGCCTGGAATGAAACGATTAAATGTAATTGCCTTGATGTCGGAAGTTATCTAGTCAAACTTCCTGGAAATTCACCGCAATGTTTGACTTGGTCGTGTAACAGTAGCTTTTACCCCCAAATAGGTACTGAGGATGTCAGACACGCAACCTGAACAAACGTACATGACATATCCTGAATGTGGATAGATCACTCTATTAAATCCATTTGTGATTACTCTCATGAGTACTTACTTGAACATAATGTAACGAAAAGTAGTCCAATAAGTCGTGAGCTTTATTTTGTAATTAGTACGTTCACTTCGGCGCTCGCGCGCTTGCTTTTATATACAGTAATTCTAGCCCACAACAGACTAAGGTTTTCGGTTAGATGTCCTGTGCACTTCTACATGGTTCAGCGCGTTTGGTTGACGATGTCTGCCATGGATGTTCGCTTCCTATTGCTCTCTTGTTGGCCCGAGTTCGTTGAGTAATGACGCGTTAGGTCGTTCGCGTTGTACTAAGTCCGTCCTCATTATTCATTGACGATATCTCACCACCGAGCCCAGGTACTTTACTAAATGTTTGAATAATCGCGTCTGATCATCATCATCATCATCATCACTATAGACAGCAATACATCAGTGGTTCACACTAATGCTTAATTACCACACAACCACAAAGGAAAAAACCTGTATAGGAAGAGAGAAGAAAAAAGAAGGGGAGGGGAAGGGGACCTAACTATTAAGAATAGCTACGTCTATATTCAAACACACAACATCAAGGCGCCCACACGTTGCAAACAAATAACCAAGCTGTAATTGAAAGTAAGGCGTCATCAGAAAGACAGCTTCATCACGACGTTCACTGCCCCGCGTCATTCAGTGCATTCACTTCACAGACAACTCGGCCAAACAACGACAACATTCACGCCAATGAGCTCGGTTAGCTACCATCTCACCTAACTTCTCATGTCACCGACTCTGTGAGTCGCAAGGGCCTCAGCCCGGGAGACGAACCCGAACTACAATGACCAACCTGTTCGTAAATGACTTCATTTTTCTACGTCAGGCCATCATCTGTCCACCTCGCAATTTGCGTCAGTCGGTTGTAGCGTCGGCAAACCATGCTCGATGTAGCAAACGACTAGCTGGCATCCTTAGTACATGACCTAACCATCTAAGTCTGTGCAAATGCAGTAACTGAACAAAAGAACTCCTTTGATAGTTAATACCAAACACCCGCTTCCTAACCTCCTCGTTGCTTACCCGCTGGTGCCATCTGTTACGAACGATTGAACGCTGACATCGGTGGTCAAACACCTGAAGACGGTTCACATCTTCTACTCTGAATGGCCAGGTTTCGCCACCGTATAGTAATACAGCCCTCATTGTTGTCTGATGTTCACGACCCTTAAGCTTCAGATAAATACCTTTCTGTCACCATGTGTGCCTCAGATTAGTAAACATCGTTCTAGCCTTGGGAATACGCGCCTCTATTTCATTCCTCACGCCATTGCCGCCTCCGCTGATGCAGCTTCTCAGGTATACAAACCGGTCACTGACCTCCATGGCTTCGTTATCTAACGATAAATCTACGTAATCACTGCAATCTTGCGGAAGCACTTTGCATTTTGAGGGTGCAAAGCGCATTCCGAAGTATTTAGCAGAACGCGAAATAGCGTTTAGCGTTGTTTGTGCCGCTTGTAAGTTGTCAAACAGTAACACCTTGTCGTCAGCATGAAAAAGATCAGTTAGCCCTCCACCAGGTAGGAGGTTCACGTCGACATTTTGTGACTGTCGGAGACGGAATTGAACAAGAATGGTGAAAGGAGACAGCCTTGACGAACGGCGATCCTGGTGCTGAAACTGTCAGACAGTTCACCGTAAACACTAACCTGAGCTGAAGTATGGGACTAAAGCGCCGACAGCATGCTCACATACTTGGTCAGTTTACCCCCGTGTTTAAGCGATTCTAAAAGCGTAGATCGATCCATCGAATCGAACTCACCTTTATAGTCGAGAAATATGGCAATTTTTGGCCGGCAGTACATATGACTCTGCTCCAAAATTTGACGAAGAGTAAAAATGTTATCTATACATTCCCGCCCAGGGCGAAACCCTGCCTGTTCTTCTCTAATGTTTACTTCTCGAACTGCAGTGAGTCGATGAAGTATAATGGATGCCAAAACCCTTGAAATGACTGCGGTCAAACTAATTCCCTCTCGGTTTTCGTAAGAGCTCCTGATGCCTTTCTTGAATATAGGAACTATTATCGCGTGACTCCAGCACGGACGGATGATCTTCGTCGTCCACACAAGTGGAAACGACTGAGTCAAGGTCTCTGTTAATGTCTATCCACCATCTTTGAAAAGGGTCGGCACAAGATCATTTGGACCAGCAGCCCTATTACGTTTGAGAGTCGCAATACAAGTGCGAACCTTGGTCTCAGTGGGTGGTCACAAACCTACCGACCAGTGTGCTACATAACAGGTTTGTGGCGGTAACACA
Organism: Paragonimus skrjabini miyazakii; assembly: GCA_014338405.1. Lineage (NCBI taxonomy): Eukaryota > Metazoa > Platyhelminthes > Trematoda > Plagiorchiida > Troglotrematidae > Paragonimus > Paragonimus skrjabini miyazakii. The sequence goes on along the minus strand of JTDE01000059.1, from coordinate 144,413 downwards.
GTAGAAGTAGGAAGCCAGCTAAATTGACCCTCAAAGTGTTTCGCCCAACGTTCTAACCTTCTGGACTTATTATAGATTAGTGCGCCATCTGCCTTACTGATAGTTGCACTGACAGACGGTCGCCTGGGACCAGTAGCACGGTTAAACTCAAGGAGTTTGCCGGTGTTCCCTGAAGCAAAAGCGGTTTCCATTTCCTTAAATTCTTCCACTAACCAAACCTCACGATCAGCCTTTAGACTTCTAGACTCACGATGTGAGATGCCAGGAGGAATGTTCCGGCTGGCTTCTAATAACTCCAGAGTTTTATCTGAGATCTGATGCTTGATAAAGCTACATATCCCTGTACCGCGTGTTACAGTACCTGCTTTCTGAATAGCTTATGAGATTTGTGTTCAGCAGATATTAGGATCTTCAGAGTGAAAACTACTAAAGCAGCATTTTTAGCTGGTTTGGTACTCATGCTTTACCGATGGTAAAGCCAGTTTCTCAACAGGTAGTCGGTGTGTTCGTTGTCCAGCAAAAGTGAAAATGAAACGACAACATACTAACGCATGATCTAAGTCCAACTATATGCTCCAATAAGAACGACAGTCTTGAATGCAACCACGCCACATATAACTTACAGTTATGTGGTCTATCTGAGACCATGCCTGATTCAGAGAAGGCGGGCGCCTAGTATAGCAATGATGTGCACGATGCCTAAAACTAGTGCTGGTTAAAAATAATGTTCAGCGCACAACCGCAACAATCGTCCGCCATTATCAGATCGATGTGACACTATCCCAAACCTGTCACCTAGATGAGATTCGGCCACACTAAGGCGGCCGACCTGGGCATTCATATCTCCTTCAGAACGACTATATCAGAGCCACGTGTCGAACGAAGAAGAGCGGCCAGATCCGAGTAAAACGCGTCTTTGACGCCGACGTCACTACAGTCAGTAGTAGCGTAAACGGACACAATGAATACATTTCTGAAAGTCTTGCGTCTAGAGCTGACCTTAACGGAACCTGCCAAGCGGACAGCACAAAGTCTACTGGTAACAGGAATCCAATCTATTAATTCGGCTGCGGCTGTCGTGCTGAGGACTGTACCTACTCCAGCCTGACCCGTAACAGCGGCTGTGGAGTCACCCGAAGTGTATAACCAGAATCGGATAGACAGTACGAGTGCTGTTAGTTCCATACGCTGACTACTGTTTTGAATTCTAGTCTCTGAAGTGCAACAAACATCGACATGCAACGAGTCTAACGTTCGTGCAAGAGCGGCCTGTTTACCTATTTGTTTCAGCATGCGAAAGTTGAAAGTAACTATATTAATTCGCATTCTTGGAGGGAGGCGTAAAGCTAAACCATAAGAGACGCAGCTTATCAGCTCGATGCTACCAGGGTTAGCTATATCTGTTGTGGGACCTGTAGAGTAATTATCATAAATGGAGGTCGGGAGGGTCCTGAGAGCCAAATATGATAAGAAAATGGTGGAGGGATCAGCAGTAGCATGTTCTCGTTTATCCACCCTGTTGCATACAGCAGATACGGCGACCCGGTTTATACTACGAGACGGCCGATACAGTATGGGATTACTTGTGTTGTGACTATTCATGGTTGTGAGTGGGCTAAGATACTGCCAAGAGGCCCAAACCTAGACAGGAGAAACGTTAGGGTTCTCAACCAAAGCCTTTGGCTCAAAATCCTATACCGCAAAGCAGCCGGTGGGTGGCAGTATGCCGGAACTGGTAAATCTTTCGGAAAAAGATTCCAACCTTCTTCTAACCCCCAACCTGAAAGACCAAGAGACTGATTTGTCAAATCTCTACCTATTGGCCTGCCTGGCATGATTGACCCTGTCGATTTGGTGGTCACACCGTCCAGTTTGGCCTAATAGGTCATCGAGATGGGCAAACAGTCACACCGCGTCAAGGCCCAGTCTCGTTCTGATGGATGATCGTGTCTCCGACATTCTCATTTATTACAATAAACTGAACTGTGACTAATTCGGCAATCTCAGTCTTCCGACGCTTCGTTCCTTTACGCCGTTCTGAAACAAAATATGTACATCCAGTGCTCGTGATAGCCTGGGCGGAAATTAATGTTTGCAAACTGTTTTGAGCTCTACTTCTCTGTCGCTAACAGCATATTGTTGCTCATTACAACATTCCAGATTGCTAGAACTGCCGGGATCGTAATGATGGTCGGTATGCTCATCAAACTGACTGCTCAGTTGTTGAAGAACGTTAAGTAGGATACTTACCAGAATTAAGTCGCTACGGTCTAGATATGCGTATTTTATGTGAAGTGCTGTCACCTCTCTCATAAGTGATACATTGGTTCAGAAGTGCAGTGACAGAGTAACCCTTCACCCACAGCGAACAAAGTTGTTTTGATATCACTAAAGTTTCGTGTGGTGGATTATCAGGCCGGAAGTGCGAGTATTCCAACACTCGGTGGACTATCTCAGCGCGGGGGTTCAGGTACGTCATAAAGCCTACAGGGAGCCGATCGGAGCAGCCTGGACAACCGAATGAGTCATCGCTCGAATGGATCGGACCAACGGACGAGGAATGGCAGGCGGAACCCCCCCCCCCGATAGAAGGCGCCGGTCACACACACACATGATGTGTGAGCGGAAATCAGGGTGTGTGTGGAGTGGAATTCACACCCATATACGCGAGCGCGCGCGTGGCATGGTAACTAGCGAATTGAACACTAAAGAGTATGCTTTACTGGACACCTTTTCGCTACACTAAGCATCCCATGTTTGCATGACCTCCGATAAACATCGGTCTTTATTCTGATCACCATTTATCCCTCAATCCTGTTTATGACCTTTGTTTTTATTTCGTCAGCATACTTTATACTGTCCCCAGTGTTGACGGACAAGAGCCACTCATCTGGAGACCAGTGTGAGCCTACTCAAAACTGTGTCGTGTTTTCATTCTGATTTATCGCTACCGAGTTGGTCAACCTTTGTCAAACTATATCTCACAAAACTTTGGTACGCATGACATTGAGAAGCACCACAATGTGGTTCTTCGGTCAGCGGGATCAAAAAGAGACACCACGAGGTTAACTACATTCGGCCAGATAAGCCACTACATGCAATCATTATTGTGAATCGCTTTGAATGATCGTGGATCGGAACGTCATCATTTTGAAGTGTGTCATCACTCTATCAGGGAAACACCAGAAGTAAATGTTACCGTTTTGAGTCCCTGTGGTTCCACCAATTGGCAGTGTGACAGAGACCGGTCAACTCGCCCCTTTCTGTGGATTAGGTACCAGGTGATGCATCGGCATAATAATTACCATTCCGTATCCCTTGAATATATCTTCCGCCATTGAATCGTTTACCTATTGATCTCCTCATACATATTCCATAACATTTCTGCAGAAGACCTCGCCGTTAATTATATTAAGTTCAAAGCCGTTTGTATGAAGTTTATAGGCTAGTGTGCCGAACACCATGGATATGTGCTGACTTTGACAAACCGGCAAACAGCATACGCAAGGTAAAGTAACAGTTGATGACAAGATGAACAACAGTAGGCATGAACGATTACGATTAACGCGGCTGTCAAACCAACAACAAACGTGAATATTCAACTTGGGAGAGTAGTTACCTACTTAGTACTCGCTCGCAAAATTTTATCAGGTCTGAGCGAGCACAAGACGTTTCGTGGACAGTGCACACGCATAATCTGTGTTGGGTGTGTGCAGCAGATCACCCTATTTGACAGTTTTGTCTAACAGTGCACTTGTGATATATTTTGATATTTCACTGTTGACAGCTTAAAAAGCTTCCAGAACAGCTCCTTGTTAAACGCATTAAGTCGCAGTGATGTGAAGAGATGAGCCAGAGTTTCTATGCCAGCCAGACAATTGTGGTCTCATGGGGTTACTGTTGAGAGTGCTCCATTGTTGATAGATCAAACGTACACTCATTGCCATGGTTGATGACCGATAATCAGAGTGGTTTACATTTCATACCGACTTTCTGTCTTTCTCCAATTGGGACCCCCTGAAGTTTGATTTATTTGTCCCTGAGTTCGCAGTTTCGCTAAATCACAAGCTCTGCCAAGCGTGGTTGCTTCAAAGGTGTCGCAAGCAGCACTGTATCATAATGACAGTGCAAGTATTTACAACATTGTTTCCCACTGATGAATTTGAAAGACCAGCAGCAGTAAGTAAGATGTGTTGTACGGTGATATTTCGGTCGCATATTATCGAACAATCTCGCGAACTTAACACGTACGCTACATAGTGGAGGCAAACAGCATCCAACTCTGCCTTTTGAAGGTGACAATATCTCACCCTTGATAAAATGCCGTTTAGATGCAACCTACACATCGCTTAAATGATTTACGTGGAAAGAACCACTCGCGTTCCAACTACGCCTAGAAAAGCCATGGTATTCTTTTACGCCCAACCCAATATTTCATACATGTTTGATTGTGTCTTTGGAAGTAGATACTTTAGCATGACTAGGGGACACCTCGGTTTATGCAGTAACGAACACATACCAAAGTGGCTTTTGAATACAGGGGTAGGTTGTGCGATAAATGCCATTACAAAACGCTTTCTACTGATCAAGGATAGTATTCAGAAATTTCTTTAGATCCAAACTAAAGTAGGCACTCAACTTTGCGGAAGTCCACTCGATACAACGATTTACTGCCATTCTGTAAGCACAGAATGACTTGGAAAATAGCCTTCCACTACATTGGTAAGGATGTGACTGTTACTCTCTGTTTCAGTATTATTTTCTTATTCTATCCAAACCGGGATTCTTAGGCAAACATATTTTTCACAGGTTCTAACAATCAATGGAATCCCCATACTCCTCTATAATCCATTTTGTGCTATCTTTAAACCAATATTAATCGGTTTAAACTGATTTAACTCCCTTTCGATTTGTACAGATTTTCTAACCATATCTTTCTACTTCTGGACATCTATCATCTCTTATTGATCCGCAGAAATCCTATTATGTTATATCAATTTAATGATGCATATCAGTGAGTACGCTTCAGTTGCTTCTTGTTGCTTCCTACTTAGTCACTTGAATGAAATTTTGAGACATGACCAGATTAACTTCCATTAGCTTCTTGCCACCACTATATAATATATATTTTAATTTCGTAAGAGTAGTCGACAAGATGCGGTGGAAATGTCACTGTACAAGAGATCATATGCAGTAAAACCTTTTTTTGGTCAAATAGTTCAAGCAGTGACAGACTGTTTAATTTCAACAAAAAATTATGTGGCCTTGTGTAGAGACATCAGTTACGCTGAATTTACTTATCACGGCTGTCGTATTCCTATAGACCTTCCAGTCGGCTTCTTTCCATAAGAAGCACTAGACTTGAATTTTGCCCTTGTTAGAAGTCGTCAGAAGTAGAAAGGGGTCAACTGGAAATTCTGTGGGAATGCGACAGTTTTCATCAGCTGTGGCCGATAATCAATTCATACACTGGATTTGAATTACTTATAAGTAGTTGTGTTTTCGATGCTTGCCTGACTCAGTTTAGATGTGAATACCCTGAGTACCCAGCGTGATCTAGTAGACGGCTTGTTGTGTAGATGAGTGCTGTTTCTGTTAGTGATCCAAATCCATCCGAAACCAAAATATCAACAGTCGAATCTTCCATACTGTATTTGTGAGAAGAATCTGTGAAATCTTCCTCATAAGATACACACCTACTGTTCCAACTCACATAGGAATAATTATGCGGGCTTGTCGCCCGTACCATTAAAACGAAATGAGACTGTTATTGAAAACGTTCAAAGATGAATTACCAAAATGTTCATGAGATTCATGGTGAATTTTACCGAGCAAGGCTAACAGATTTGGGTCACTTGCCGATGAATTAGGGGAAAATAGGGAGAGAATCTGAAACGATAGTAGATCGGTTATTAATTAGGGACGTTCGAGTGAGGGGCAGCCACCAAGTTATTATGTAGACGTACTTACACCTCAGTCTATCTTGGAGCTCACTGACCAACTCTGTGATCACCGCTGACTTGCTTAAGGTGTCCAGTAGTCTACTCAATGTGATTTGTTTGTCATCTACGTGATACAGTCTCATGAGTCAACATATGCTTACAAAGTCTGCATCAATAATTTTGATGTCCTTCTCTGTTTGTTGGCGGTTTCAACATGCCGCTTTAATGTAGTATGCTGAATACTATCTTTTTACTTCTCGTCAATTATCGTCTCACACAACCGTTCTGTTTGTATCACTGACCCGCCTAACGACTGTGATTCTTCGTACTGTAAATAGGCAAGAACATACAAGCGTGTACTGTTTCTCTTTCCAGTGCGAGTCTGTAAATACTTGACAAAATAAAAATGAATTCAAACTTCGTGCTGCCATGCCATTTTCACTCCAATTTTTCACCAATCGTTTGTTTCTATGACGTATTAATTGCATAAATTCATTCGCTCTTAGTACATTGTGAACACAAATACAGGTGTACACTAACTGTTATCGGCTGAACATATTATCTGAGATAGATCTATGACAGAGGTGAGAAAAACCTTATTTCACAATAATCAGAACAGTGTGTAAACAACGTTCTTACAGGAGAATATTTTTCACTCCCACATGTAACAGATGGGAAATACGTGTTTGTTTGTTTCCGTGGGTGTGAGTTACCAAAACCTCCATATATTAGGCTGGGTTATTTTGGCGAGTAGGTGGTGTTTTAAACTGTGTTGTGTTGAGGTAGATCAACCGTTCAACAGACTTACATCGCATTAACTTATCAGCTCTGGCTACGTTAACCCGTTGCTTAGTCTAAATATTGGTTTACAATGCACATCGTGACTAAGTTTCACACAACATTGTATGTGAATAAACTTGCTCAAACCGCTCATCAGTATTGCTCAAATGAGTACTACGCTTCCGGTCACCAGACTTCCTTAAATCTGAACCCAGTTAGAATAAGCCATACGGATTTGAAATTATGCTTTCAGCTCGGCTTTCACAGCCGCATACATTTGGGGTTATACATCTAATCGCTTAGATATATTCTGAGCCAGATTTTTCATTTATAATGCAAATATGACTTCAATTTTGGTGTTCTTACAGTGACTCAATAAAGGGAGTAGAAGAAACTTCAAATCATATGTAGATTTGTTGTAGTAACTAAACGTCGAACTCCCTAGTTTGTTGGTTGTTTAGGACTTTTTCGTCAAGCCGATCGTCTTAATGTCGTCTGACTTTTATTCATGTCTTTCCTTGTGTCAGTCATAACAGTTTCACTAATACACGATCTGACTAACTCCGTTCTCACTAATTAAAATATCAAGCCGACCCTAGCGACGTGCTGACAGTTGGACGAACGGATCACAAGTATGTGCGTGTCTACCGTTCATCAAGTCGTTCATCAAGTGCACATTCAGTACTGTGACCCAAATTCCTCACATCCGACCAACATTTGCTTATCTGGCTGTTCTCCACTCTGCCGATGCCTTGCATGATGGTGTTCATTCTTTTACAAACCAAGAAATACTCGACGACATTTCTGACCGTACGTGCAGTTTACTGCTTTCCTCTTTATCAAGGCATTCAGAACCAATCCTTATCGGTTATTACTACCCGTCTACGCCAAAAATTAAACATTGTCCGCCGATGTCCACCGTTTATTGTTTGTGAATTATGATTTTCATAATATGTTTGTATAACTGGCAACCGTCTGTCTATGGGGGCAAGTGACTTCCACATTCGACAGAACGTTCCGTATGTTTGCTTAAACCAAGGAAATCTGAACAGAAGGAAACAAGTATGGAATCAACAGAGTTTTAGTTTTGTTACGTGATAAACATAGTGCAATTAATGAATGTTCTGACTGCACCGACAGGTTCGGAATTAACTGCGAAGAAATGTTGAAGTTTATGGAGACTTCTGATCGTGAAAACCATTACCCAGAACACGTCAGTGTTTGAAACCGGGAACAAAGGTGGGGGAGAAAGTGTTGTTTATATACTTGGCATTAGAGAGAGATAGCGTAACAAAGCGGCTAATTATTATGCTCAAGACAGCAGGTTACATGTAGGGCCACAGCTGAACTCCGTCTCCATTTCATTACCTCTGTGATTGCTTGATTTTGAAACCAAGAAGCAATCGGTGCTAACCTCAGCCTTGTACGTGTAGTCGCTTACTGGTTCATGTTTCGTTGAACGTCGCAGTGGAAGCCGAAATCAATGTGGATAACCGTTTATATTCCATGGAATATGAAGAACTGTGAGCGGTCAACAGCGTCATTCTTGCTCTTCTGATCGAAAAAGGAACTCCAATGACACGAATCAGATGTTTTGAGTATGCTAGTGTTTGCCACTCAGCCTAGTGAATGATGCTCAAATAAAATACTTCTTACTGCATTAATTGGTTGAATAACTATTCCCCCCGAAACAGACTTAAAGACTGCTAAATAACTGAATGATATGCTTTTGCCCAGCCAAAGAGCATAAAGTAACAGACAAACTAAGTCGCCAATAATCGAACGATCATTGGCATCACGTCTGTGTAATTACTTCAACTAATATTCCAGTATATCTCGTTTTGTTCACTGCAATATTGTATTGACCGGAAAACGAACAAATATCGAAAGGTTCTGCCTCTTGAGTTGAAGTACACTAGACTGAAGCACAACCGATCGATACCAATCGCACTTTCCTTGCGAGTAGCGGGAGAAATATCCTTACGATTAACTGCGATGATGTCTTTGAGAGAATAAACGATAATAAATAAAAAGCTTCTAGCTTCACAGCGAACTTCTTAAAAAAGGATCTATTATTCGGTTCAGTTGTGGATTATTTACCCTCTCCCTATGGCCCAAGTTTTCCACCAGTTGCCACACTACTCCAATAAATGTTGCTACGGAGATATATTCGGGATGCAGCTTTCCCCCCATATCTATGGGAATTCACAAACCTCGTCATGTTTTAAAGCTTTATGCTAGTTTTGTTAAACAAAGTTTTCTGAAGGTTTGTTAAATGTGCCAGTCGTTGTTGTCAATTTAAACAACACTTATTCTGAGCAAAGCTGTTTAAAATAAACCAGGCAGAGCATTCTCGTAAGCAGACAGATATTCAGGTGAACCGACGCAGATGGATCAGGGTCACATCACGAAACTATAGCGGAAACCTAAAATTAAAACATTTTCGTCATTGTGTTTTCCTGAGCAGTCATTTTTTGTGCACAATTATGAGATCGGCCTATCAGTTTAATCGTATTAAATGCAGTTATAGGAAAAATGGTATCAATATGTTGTACACCGAAGCTCTTCATAGCGTCATCTTTTGAGATACCACTTGTTATCCATGAACATACAACCACAGCATACTGCCGGTATATTGTGTAGGGTACAGCTTAGTAGTTTGTCTACTAGCCACCACCACTGGATATGTTGCAACTACGACAAGAGGATCACGACTGAGGCGTTATACCCGTCTAGTGTACCAAGGTCATCATATGCAGCCTAGCTGTTTATACTGTGGGTATGCCGTAATCATGCTTGCGCCCGGGATGAGGATAATGAACGGATATATGGATGTGCGGACGTGTGATATATAATGGGCTGATGAACTTCGCAAAGGCAGAATGGGCATACCTTTGCTCGTGTGCAACGTGGTGCACTTTAGTCACGTAATTTGTGAGCATTTGGTTGCTACATTTCAAGGCGGCAGATAATTTAAATATGTTTTGTAATCAAAATGTAGTGCTTCACAACAAAATTAAGTATTGCACGCAACTGTTACTTGAAGTAATATAAAATGTAAGTCCGCTTTGACTTCTGGCTAGGCAGATTATTCAGAGCGACCAGATTACTTTAGCGATGTACGCCGGTTAGCCATGTGAGGTGACGGCTAATATATATCTAGGGTTTTGGTTTGCATCAAGAAGTTGGCGTAATGTGTTCACTACGTCGCGACTCCTAGAATGTTGACGGTCGCAGTACACCCATTAAAGTATGGCACGGTTTTCTAGTCGCCGTGAGTGGACTGAATCCCTTTCTGTTAGTAGGTTGAGCGGAATCGCGTTAAGTCAGAAGTTACCTCATGTTCTCAATATCCACTGAATGTCTAAACAGGACATTTTATATCTAATCGCTTCCCTTTTCCGGATTACATATTGCGTTCAAATAATTAGTCCCGTTTGATCTCCCCGTCAGTGTCTAAGCTCTAGTTCCCCAAAGTCCGACTGCCTACTTTTAGCCTATCTACGCGTCGAGCTGCCACTTGTTTGGAGTCTTGCATTTCACTATCTCACACCAGCTCACCAACTCTACACCGGTTTTCACTATACTTGTTACAGTCACGCAACCAACTGATCATCCACTTGTTACTTGTCACCTGATTGCTTCCTCTCTTGACTTGTGTATGCTTACCCGCCTCAGCTAGCTGACTTGCCTTCCGAATGAGTGGTTCGAGACAGGCAGCTGACTGGAAGTGTTTGGGCTTTTGCTACACTGGATCCGACATCATACCGGACAGTATTCAGTTACACACCAAGTGACTAGATATGATGTTTGTGACAGTTTGCGGCTTGTCGACTTTCTGCTCACGCGATCATTCTGAGACAGAAACTACACGCGAAACAAGTGTCAGAGGTGACAACCTGCCTCACAGAAACTACGTGCGATACCGAAGTTAGGCGAGCACATCAAACTAAAAGGGTATTATACGTGCTTAGCAAAGCAGCTTTGTTGTTCTGGCCCAGCAGATGGAAAAAACGTTGTGACCTCTCTTCTGTTAACCTAAAAACAGACAACCGTATCGGCATATCTAAAAAAATAGCTGTAACATCTCGTGTGTAATGCTCAACTTACTTCAGAGCCGAAGTTATCCGACAGTGTGTGGATCATTCATGAGATGTCAAGTCATCGATCAGACTAATGAATGCTCAAAGGGTTTCCTTGAAAGGCCGCATTTGAGCACGAACTTCTCAAGCTTCCGTGGGCCGCAGCTTTTGCATTAGATTTAAAGATAAAGGTATCAGATTCAACTTGCTGAATGAAATATGTGGTTGAATCCCCTTCACTTGTTGAAGCACAACACGGTCATCTCATTTCATGCGTGTAAATCAACTGAAAAAACTACCCGCTAATATTCGGACCTCATTAGCGTAAAACTTTCACAACCTCAACCAACGACGGTGTAGGCGCCATTCAAACGGGCACGGCGAATTTGAATCAGGAAGAAGTGTTAGACCAGGTCAGATTTACATTACTATTCATCGGCCACCCAAAATGATTTAGATCTTCCTGTTTTCACAGTGGCTCAATGTAGCCAACGTCACTATTAGTAAATTTTGATTAACTGACTCGAAGTTAGCGAAGGCGAGTGTAGCAAATGTAATTCACGCAAAAGGAGCCCATTTTTGTTAGGCGTACTAGACAAAACATTTGTTTCTACATCATCGTCCACACTTTTGGCGCTAACATCTTCCGTTATTGTCGGGTCGATATGCTGTATTAGCTTAAAAGTCGGCTAGGTGAAATTCAAAATCGCACATAATTCGGGGAATGATACCGCTGGTAGAATATCTCGGAATAATTATACGGTTCCACACCCATATGTCCACTGTCACAGCCTGTCCACGTCAGAGGTTATTGATTAATTCGCCGGCCGGCGAATGATTGATAATTCGTTTTTGTTCCTTCCATTAGCGCATCCCAGTTAATTCCATCAAAAACCTAAACGTTGTTCTCTTTTGTGAGGCAGTATTACATACAACTGTACCTCATAGTCTTGTTAGGAGAAAGCTTTAAGAAGCTTTTTCGTTTTTGCCCATTACTGATTACTAAATCGAACGTCACCCCGAGTACGCTAAATTCAGTCCGCTTCCTGCTAACTCACTCACGTTCATATTCACCCAATAACAAAATCAGTTCCATTCTGTCATCAGCTGAGATATTACAGGTTTATTATTCGTGCATTCATCATGTGAGATTGGTCCATATCACACATGGCTAATTATATTTACATTTTACCTTCTGCGAAAACCAGCAATCTGATATACGTTACAAAAATCTTACCAACCTATACAGTCGATTGAATTATGCGTTCAACGTCTCAGGCTACGCGAGGGGTCAATCAAATAGAAATGGCGGTTCTCATTGCCTCACTTACCATGAAGCTTATAATGCACATTGTAGGATCAATATTTAGATGATATGAACCGATATGTCTTGCTCACATTAACTTCGATGAGACAGCACATGTTTACTCCAACAAGGGGCATGCTAGTTATGGCTCAACCGCGTGCCTCTAACTCGTTGTCCCAACATTATCAGCAGTGGCATCAGACCTAGTGGATGGCCTATTCCTCCTAACACCTCTCGATCAAGCTCTGACGTGAATGCATACCAGGTAGGCAAAGGTGGCTGGCTTATTCATAATGCCGCAATGGGAGAATCGTTGTCCCAGGATTGCACTTTATGGGGGATATGCTGTGGACTGATGGTACGCCGTTTGAATACGGAGATCTGATCGTCTCGATCATTTTGTAATTATCTGACACAAATCTCAATAGAAAAATAAGCTAAGTACCACACAACATTAAATGAATAGTGTCTTAACCGATCAGGCGCGTTGGACAGGTGGAGGTAAGTGTCAGCCTTCGTCGCTTTATGCCTTGTTATCGGATAATTATCTCCTCGTCACGCTGCCCTTTCCAACTGACTCCACATTCCTTAGCTCTGGCTTGACCCAGCAAGTGGTGGACTGACACATCGAGTGTAAAACCAAGCAAAAGAAATTGCCAGAGAAAGATCACGTTAGATGTAGTGATGTTCAGGTAACTGTTTCTGAAGGTCTTTTATCTGGCAGTCTCGTTGCTCACGTAATGAGTAAATCACACACAGTCGTTCTTGAGCAAACTATGACTGTCATAATGTACCTTGTAGGGACCATCAAACGGGGTATGAGTGACTGATTGATACTGCAACCATCACGGTTAATCTTAATATTTTCAAGTTCTGTGGACCCTTGGATGGAAAAAGATAACCCAGAAGCCTCGTTTACAACTTGTTGTAATGAATGTTGTAATGAATTATTACTAATTGTACGGTCCGTCTACGTCACGTTCATGCATGTGCATACACACACATACACACACATACACACAATCGC
>JTDE01000059.1:103646-126365 GCA_014338405.1 Paragonimus skrjabini miyazakii | reverse complement strand
AGCGCGATTGTTTCACACCTCGTTGATACACATCATATTGTCAACCTGGACTCCTGTTTTCGTCCGATTTACCGAGTCAGCACCAGTCACTCAGAAGCTGTCAGATGCCGAATTTTAGCCACATCCGAAGCGATTGGAATTCGATTAAGAAATCCACCTTTGTGCGCAAAAAAGCGCTTTGTTCAGGTGTTGAAGTTGCCACAGCCAACCACACAAACCGTCATGATTCAAGTGGCGTTATAATGATGACGTAATCGTACCAAAACGTTGTTTCCGTGTCTGCAGATGACGTGTCTGACCTCACCCAAACTAGCTACTTGTTTTTGTCCGTTTCGCCTTGACAACTCTGTTTCATATAAATTATGTAATCAGCCTGATGATGAATAACCGAAGACGAGCTTGTTCGCTACACTATTGTAATCTGAGGATTATCTACTCGTGAATGTGGCCCAGCGCTCACATATGACTACTGAGTTGTGCTTAGTTTGAAGTCAATGGGTTTGTTGTATCCTCGACTTGCAATTAATTCGACCTGGAAACAACGTGAAAAAATCACCGATATACTTAGTTTTACCATCTATAATTACACCCAATGTATACTACGTCTAAATCATAGCATTAACGTTTGTTCCTATCATCTGTGACAAAATAAAACATCAGAATACTTCAACAGCAACGCCGATCAGTTATGCATACTCACCGAAGAATATCGATTCACTAAAATGCCAGAACAGCAAAAACCTTTTTGGAAGCACTTGGTTTGGTTTCGGCATCAAACTGACAGCCAAAGTTTTATCACTAGTCCATCGTCACCGACCACAACAGAGCCCTTACTTGCCTGATTAGTTGCCCTGGCAATTATCGACCTACCTGACCACTCTTTCTACCATGTTACCAGCATTTGTCGGGTACAGATTTGTTGAGGGAGATAACAGAATGCGCTACGGACCAACTGACCCACATCCCACAAAGGAACTATGCTTCTAATTCAATTAGGGACGACAGTCCGTGTCATTCGACCTTGGCTTTAAAATGACAGTTGATAATAATCAGTTTGTTTGAAAAAGCGGCAACTGCTTCCCATGCACAGCCCGTACACCAACTTTGTTAGTTCGGTGGAACTGTTAAACACTAAAGTCTGAACATTTCCGCCATCATACACCATAACGATCTGTCTTCCATTTGCTGGGACTTAAATTACTAATAGATTGCAATCAGTGTTCCAGTTTGACAACAATGTCTTCCCCACTTTGCTAGAACGTTTGCATACGAAGTGTCTTGAAATGTGGGTTGGAACGAATCGTTCTTTTGCCTTGACTGACATGTTAAAAATAAACTGGCATTAATTGGCAACCGTGCGTGTATCATTATTATTATTGATTTCAATCTTCCAGATAGCCGAATTTCATACCCTCAAAATCACTACAAACACTTAAAGTTGACCTCAAAATTGCTTGAACAATCACTACTTTCCAGCTTTTTGTATACTGAACATTTTGTCTGCCACTAATTCTACCTCAGCTGAACCACATAAGTGATGTTGTGATTCAAAATTCATGATTTGCTTCTCTTATGGTTTGGGTAATTTTCGATTCATTGCTGCATTCTTGAAAATCCGCGTATAGTTTGACAGTTTTCAACTCCATACATCGAGTCAAATGAATTGTTTTACCATTCAGTGATTACCAAACAATGGACCACTGTTGGCAGTATGTACAACGGACATCTTGCACACAACGTGATCCACTTTTGTCAGACGCCTATAAAAATCAAGAAGCATTGCAAAGCGAATATTCAACTTACGATAGCATATCTGAGAGATCACGGAACTGACAGTCATAGCGAATCGCCTGCTTGAGTGAGTTAGCCTGAGGTGTATATGTACAATCAAATTCGACTGTTCATTCATTGTCTTCTTGTGTTTTACGGCTAATCAGGACTTCGCAGACGTATTAAGACGTATTAAGAACGCATTACTACTATACATATGGTTGCGATTTCCAGCTCACATTACCGTAGCTATTACTATTTGGTTTTGATCCATCTGATTTGATATGCCACCTGGCAATAAACCTGTGTTTTCAATCTGAACAGGGGATTATTAATAGTTGATCAGTACTATCTGAGTGATGGTTCTGTTATTAACATGTGCATCGGATTGAAACCCTAGAGTTCAGCTTTGTAAATATTAACTATCCAAACGAGGGTTAAACCGTGATGGGTCTCACCTTCAATCATGCGTGATGGTCAGATAGTAATAACCGACATCATCACACTCAAAATTTGCATCGACAGTCTCTTTTCAGACTGCCAGATGGTTTCCGAGTTCACTGTTTGATATAATATCGTTTAGTTTCCAACGTACGATCTTGATTTAGGTAACCAAACTGTGCATTATAAAGATGTATCCATTTACTTAAAAGCGTGTGTAGAATTCATTTCGAATGCAATGTGTTATCCTCAACTGAACTGTTTAAAACGCCGATCGATTAGCATCGGCTATCTGTTCGTTCAGTGGTTTTTACGTTTTCTGTGTCACCCCTTAAGCCCCTGAAGTCTGCTTTGGGTGTTATATTCTACATCTACGAACTGGGATATACCAAAAACGTATTGTTGTTTGGTTGACTGCGCAATGTAACCAACTTCGGACTTGTTAAGTCATCTTAACAATCGGGTAGTCTGAATGACACCTGCAGTATATAAAGTGATTCCTCCTTAAGTTAGGACACAGAAAGTGTCAGTCTTGTTTGAAACCGGTATATATCTTTGATTGAATTTAGTTTATTGTTACTCACCCCTAACCAAAACTGTTGTTTGGGACTCACTATGTATGTAGTAGTATGTAATAAAGATTTGTGGGTATAGCATTGTGGTTCACTCATGCAATTGCAAACAAACGTACCAGGTGATGCGGTATGGTCCGCTTTAGGCAGTTAGTGCACAATCTCACAAAGTAGACAACGTTTCCCTCCACCAGCTGTTAAGAAAATTAAACGTGCATATACAAAATTGCCAGATTCAAAACATCCAGTGAAAATAAGGACATTCGTTTTAAATGACATTCCTTGTTTGGTTGCTCTCTTGATTCGTAGAATTCTCTGATTTGCTGTTAAAGCACAAGATTAGTAATGGGGTGTGTGTAAAACGTTTAGTCTAAGTAATGAAATTTTTCATTCCAAGTACCTATTTCTGAGGCTATATACAAAACGTTCTACGCAGATATCTGGTTACTAAGGTTATATTGTATAGCGAAATTGTTTACTCTCTGATTGACTGCTGAGCCATAATATAAATCTAACTTAGTGAACCAAACTCACGTATCCTGACAGTATCTGGAAAACCTTAGTTGGATAGTAAGAACTGAATTATTTTGAAACAAAGCATCTAATTCCTAACCTTTCCTATGTGATCCAACACCGGTTAGGTAGAACCATTCATTCGCACAGATCCATATCATTACTTTTGTTGGACATAATTTACATCAGTGGAACATAACGTGCTCTTACATAATGTTCATGTGAGTAAAGTATATTGTTTACAGATTAAGACAAAGTTTTCAACGCATTTACATGTTCGGGATCAGTAGGCGTCCTCCTGAACGATAACCCGTTGATTAAATTGATTCTTTAGAATGTACCTTGTTCAAGAAAGTCAAGTATTTGTGTTCTCGAGAGTGCTATATTTCTTGTCCAGATTTATTCAGGTCAGTAAATACTCAAAGCCAATAAAAACTTCAACTAGGTCGAAATCAACCGACAAAATGAACGGGGATTCAGGTCATACATGTTTCATGTCGAAAATACTTCGATCAACGAGAAGACCACAGTGAAGTTGTTTTTAATTCACCTATTCCGACACTGAGGTAATCCGTGGCAGGACCGGTTTCTATTTTTATACTGTGTGTAACAACTTGGCTTTCTGATAACAAGTTATTTATTTATTTATTAATTATTCATTTAACTAAAACGTGGTAGTGAATGTTCATCACTGATATGCTATGTAGACTGGCTTACAAAATTAATGTTGCTAATTGCAAGAAGCGTCTTTTGGCCACGCTCAAACCAGTGATACAAACGGCATGATCAAAAACAGAAGGCATTCTGCCAACTGAGTTACGAAACCACATCTGGGGCTCAGAAGTTTCAGAATTAAACTCTAAATACGTCTACCTGATGTAGCATGTTTGTAACGCCAAAACGGCTCAATAGTCAATAAGTAATCGACAAATCATTTGGATTTATGTAGAAGCACTGTGTATGGGTGAGTCAGTGTTAGGGGAGAGGCTGTGGTCACGAGGACACACTGGTATATGTTACGCAGAGTTAGATTATCCAAGATCCAAGGGTTAGTGGTATCCAAAGTAATATATTACGTTTGAAAAAGTTCTCCACGCCACTCTACCCTAGGGAGTTTTCCATCGTCATCATCATTATAGCAGCCACGAGCCTGACCAAAAGGTACTGTGGCTCAGGCTACCGTTCACCTTAACAGTGACGTGGAATATCCTAGAAAATAACGTTACTAAAAAGGTTGAAAATTAATGAAAACTCAGCGGAAGAACTAGAAATGGAATGGATGTAGGTAGGCTATTGACTGCGACACACCGTCATTTCGGATAGTGTCTCTAACCAGCGATTTAAGTGATCGCGAAGACCCCAGCCAGGAAGGCGACACTTACCTATTTTGCTAAATGGAGCAGTTAGGGTCTTCAGCATTGCTTCTAATTCGCAAATCAACCTGGTTATTCAACCTTATCCAAATCGTACACTTTTACTGAATAAACACTGTTTCTAGGATATTTTGAAATCCGTCTCAAATATGTGAACCTCACATTAGTTTAAGTTATCCTGCAAAATACTGCAGTCACACGACTGCATTGAATTAAACGCATCAAACATACTTATCAGTTTTGAATTTCTACGTTGGTGCCTACGTGATAAAAAAAATAGTTCAAAATAACCCAAGCAAAAACTACAACAAAATTACTTAGTGCCTTTAACATAAATTGGCCTATACACCCTATTTCTTGGACAATCTTGTGTTAGCCTAAGGTTATGGGGCAGTCATTTGCAGACCACAATAGCCTATCTTCTCCTTCCCGTCCTTGTGACTGGCACAACTGTAGCCAACCAAGAGATCCATAAGTATCGTTATGTCAGTGGTCCACTAACTTTCAATCAGGATTACCTTCCGCTTCTCATATACCCGGACAACGTAGTGTTCGGTGTGGTAATGTTATTTTTTCTTGCTAATTCTTCTACGTGTTGTTGCTGATACGAACGTTCCTAATTCGGAATAACCTGGCTGGTCTTTCGTTTCAGCCGAAACTATGGCTCGATTAAGTTGAACACCTATCGCTAGTCCGACTACCTCATGTAACCCACAAGCCCTTCTTAGGCTGAACAAGCTGTTAAGCAGCACATACCGGTAAACCTTCACAAACGTGTCAACACAATTGTGGTTCCACCAAGACCCAAACTATTATCTGGCGCATAATTTCCAAAAGACGTCAGCTGAAAAGTCTATGTGAATGTAAAGATGATGTCAGTTTTGAGTGACGTACGACTAATGTCAAGCGTATAATTACAAAAGCTAACTTAGTTACATGAACTATGTGCCGAAAACCTATGCTTGACTGCTGCCTGATTACATGGCGTGCACACTCTGTGCTAGTCAGGTGGAAATATCAGTCTAACTTCGCAAACGAAACGGAGTTGATCCGGTTAATTCTTTCCAGTTTGACTCCTTTCAATCATACAAATATGACGCAAGTGTTCTATTGCGTTGTTTTTTGAAGCTTTCAACGCAAGAACAATCCTCTCACGATCGATTTGTAGCATTTGATTCTAAGGTTTAGTGAATCAATCACAACAACTGACGGTTTCAGATGCAGGTTGCTCACACAACGAACTATGTGTACAACGTGCTACCATGCTTATTCGTGTATGAAGAGGAAGTGAGAAATGGACGAGTGTTAGCTAAAGACAAGGTTTTATGCCCCACAGAAACATTAACATATAACATTACGACCTAAAACTTTTACTAGGTCGAGCCTGGAAAGTAGACTGAAAACATGAAGTAAGACAAAAATAAATTGCTAGTACAGAACTACCAAGGGAACTAAAACCGCATCGCCTGAATAACAGGATAGTATTTTCTGTTAGTATTCCTGAAAGCACAATTCGTTTTTGTTACCAATTCGGTAAGTCTTCTGTTTATTTTGTTTTGAAGGCCCTTTGCAAAATGGGACCTACGTGAAAACGTTCACGGTGATTGCATTTCTTAAAGGAAAAACTGTATTTTTTATATTAGTGATGGCATGCCAAAGATATGTAATAGAATTTCTGAGTCCAGCCGATAAATGTTGCCTTGATTGACTGAATGTGTTACACAAAAGCCAGATCAGTTCACTAGAAAACAGCACATAATCATTATCTTGCGTAAGAGGAGGGAATGCAGTTGAATCAAAGTTAGGTTTTAAATAATTAATGATTCAAGCATAAAAGGGAGAATTTTTAGTTGCGTTGATTCCACAAGATCAGCGTTTATTTCATTTATTACAGTGAACTGTTCATTTTATCCTTACTGTTCCTGTTCAGAGGCATCACAATAACAACGACATAAAGCCGTATTATGTTCGTAAGCACTTTTCAACAAAAATCGATAAATATGGTGGGCCGATTGCCATTTTGTGCATTGTTATTTACGGATGTCTGTGTTGGTCTGGCAAGTGACGTTTATGCAAATGTCATGCTGTGAAAAACCATATATGTATTAATCTAGTGCAATTTTGGAAGAGTATGGTCTGCTTTCGTTGCCAGCCTTGTTTGGAACAGTTAAATGTGTTTTATGGTACATAATCTATTCTATTGGAGGAAAGTATAGTTGTTCTATATCCAGTGTCTATTGCTACCATCAAAGCAAGTGCAGCCCAAACGTTGTTCATCAGTACATGCACAATTACTACAGACTAGCGTGCACCGCGTTGAGCCGAGGCCATACACCGGATAAGGATTACACTCAGATTCATATTTAACCATGTAACATGTGCACACTGAGTCGTTTAACAACAAATAAACAGCGAATGAATTTCTTTTCAATACTTCGGTCCTGCAGATATTAGAAGATGCAATTACTGCTGGTCGATTGGGGCTTAGTATTGGTTAAGGCAGTAGGAATGATAATTAGCAAACCATTAACTAGCGGTAACATGGTACATAAGTCAGACAGTCAAGCAGGCAGGAAGGCGAGCAAACAGCCGCATAACAAGACGCAGTGGTCATGGTGTATATCAGTTGAAAATTGTTCGGTATTAAATTTTCCAAGGAAACTAGTAAAGTAAGAGACTGTTGAACATAACGATTTTGTACACGGTGGGTTTATCGCCACATGTATGACCATGGCATGTGTTAGGTTTTTAAAAGATATCTTCGGTCACGTAAATTTGGTCTTTGAAAACGAATCCTGATTGCTTCAATTGTAGATAATCTTTTTCTGAGGCTTTTATTAGGAATTCGTGATGTCTTAAAGACAACTGAAAATGCTTGTTTGCCCTCAACCTTATGCTCACTTACTCCAAAATTGCATTGTCGACGGAAGTAACATTATAATTACTGGGGGGTTTTGAGGATTTCTCAGCGATACGACTGGATAGTCTTCTCATTGGTTGTCCGGCATACCTGGCTCCACTTGTGTAGGCGAACTGATATAAGACAAATGATTCAGACTGAGGAGATAGTTTGTCGTTGTTTCGTTGAAGAATGGCTGGCTGAGTTTTCGTACTTAAACAGAAAGTGGACTCCGTGTAAGCCTTTTCCATACGCTTCAGTTGACTCTGTCATACTATTTTAGACTGCACTGCTTTTAAAGGGAACTGTGAGGAAGACAGTCTTTTTTGGAACAGTAATAGGTATAAGCAGGATCATCAGTTCTTCCACGTGCCGCGTAGGGAATGTTTCTGGGTCGCCGTTTATCCATTACATTATGTATCAATTTCAACTCTGCCTTGGTTCTACCTGAGCTACAGATCGTTGTTGCTCCGTATGTCATGTAACTTACTGAATTTGTTTTGTACTTAAGAGGAACAAAACTTAAGAATTGTGTATAATGGTCATTCCACGTGACTTCGTGATACATTTTTTGTTCCAACCGTTCATTATTCTATCATTGCAGCCAAACCTTAAGAAGTGCTATCTTTCTGTTAATTTCTACTTCAGAGGTAAAGTTCATAGTCAAATTGCACGCGTTGAATTTTCACAGGGTAACTGACTGGTCAAATGCTGGGTCACAAATTACGTCACATTACACATACTGTTAATGAAACATTGAAATACAAATTGTATTCTTTAAGTAAACACTTTCAAGTTTTTCACATGAAAACATTTGTAATAGACGGGCCAAGTAGTGATCCCATCAATATACGGTCTCTTCCTCCGTCTTCATTATTCATTTGAAAGCTGTTATGGCCAAGTTATCTTCCTTTTTTCCTACGCATCATTTATACTGCAAAAAAACTGCCAATTTTGCCATTGTTATGAGATAATTAATCACTCCATAGCTAACTTTCTAGATGGAGTGATGACATCGTGGTTGGTTTTTCTGATAGACAGTTACAATTTGAGAACAAACGCAACGAACACCTGCCTGAGGTGGTCCTGTTAAGAACAATGGCTATTGCATCCAAAAATTGGTCAAAGGGACTACTTAAGCATTCTGTGTTAGTATCATTTTCCGGTCAGTCCGGTTGTCAACGACCGAACATCGCACATGTTGGTCCCATGTTTGCGTTGGATACGGCGACAACTGTTTAACATAAAGGGAACAAGTAATTCGCGGGATGACTTCACTTTTCTTTTTTTTCGGTCAAACATGTTTACTTCAAAACTTTACTCGATATAATTTAGTGAAATATTGAAGATAAATTTGTAACAGTCGGTAGCCTTTGGGCTCATAATAGGGAACCGTGAATAGTAATCGTCGGATGATCAATAAACTTGAAAATTTTCGTGAAGTTGTAAGCTGCGATCGTACGGGATAAAAGAAGTAGTTTGTCTTTATATCTCGTACAGTCTACATACTGAAGCTCATTATTGCCCAATTCTGATTGACCCAAGCAAAGTGACTATCTAGTTGAAGGATGGTGTAGAGCAATCAATTTGCTACGTGATTACTAGCCCGTTTTTTTCTCAGACGCTTGGTTGTTCAACAGTCGACTACAATCATTCAGGTTCATTGATGTCTAGTTTTTATTTAATATTTCTCAAAACAAGGCAAACCAAATTTTAGACAGCTACTTTGATTTACTGTTTCTAAGTAACCCATTAATTTTTATCAGGTCTGGAGAGTCATGTGAAGGTGAATGAAACGGAAGCGTTAGAAGTGGTATTCTTACGAAATTATTGTTCGCAATGCGTTACGGATTAACGGGTTCTTAGAAACAAACTGCTCAATTGTACTGTGTAGTGTTCGACACTTCGGTTTTCTTAGTTCTGGCAACACGTCTTGAACAGTATAATATTGTTAATTTTCTGTTATTTATGATAGATTTCACTGTACGTCTACAGCGATCCCTGGCATAATTCGAAAAAACTAGAAATCAGTTTCGCAGGTCACCAGGATTTTAACTCCAGCCTGGTTTGCACGAGGCAACTGCGTTAACCACAGTTCCATTCATCATAAGTTAGATAAAGTGACTTATCATGTATGAAGGCTCTGTCGTATTTGTACAGTTTGCTTTAGAGAATAATATTGAACCGGTTTCACTTACAGAACACGAAATATAGGCTGACTGCTGGTAAAATCCTCGTGCTCCAAATTTAAGTCGCTTGCGGTCTGTGTCGATTATGACATCTTCAACATTGTCAGGGTTGTGAATATGCACAGATATTCAATAAACAAGTCCGTACACATATCTGCATATTGGTTTTCCTGTACCCAGGAATGTGTCCAAGCATTTCTTGGTGCACCCCTTGATGTTCATTGCATGAGCAGACTGTTGGGAGCGTAATCACTTGAAGTCAAGATATTGAAAAATGGAATATTTAGAAATCAAGCAGAATTGCAACCCTTGGGGTGAGAAAACCTCTAAATATTCCTACTGAATAACCAGTTAACAGGAGATGTTCATTTTCTAATACAATCGCATGTAAATTCGATGCAGTTTTTAACTGTAACATACATTTGCCATTAATATTGAGAAGTAATTCTCTCCCATTCAATAAAAATGATTCTCCGTAAAAACCATTCATTATGTATTCAAAATGATTTGGATCTTTTTATGTGGACACAAAACGACACATTATTTTCCGATGGAAAAGAGCCAATCGTTTAAAAACTCAAATCATCCTGTAATGAAAAGTAGATCAAACTGACTCGACTAAATTCCGTAGTTCATGGTTGTAACTGAAACGCATGGACTTCCATTAGTTCATCGTCTTAAAACATTATGTAAAGACGACCGGTGATTTCTACGAAACTGACTTACACACTTTATGCGTGCATATCT
The DNA here is from genome assembly GCA_014338405.1 of Paragonimus skrjabini miyazakii. Lineage (NCBI taxonomy): Eukaryota > Metazoa > Platyhelminthes > Trematoda > Plagiorchiida > Troglotrematidae > Paragonimus > Paragonimus skrjabini miyazakii. The sequence goes on along the minus strand of JTDE01000059.1, from coordinate 115,861 downwards.
TACGTTCTTATTTGGTAATTATGTTATTCATATAGATTGAGCATCACCCACAATTGATCGCAGCTGTCGCATTCCCATAAACTTTCCAGTCGGCCCCTTTCGAAAAGAAGCACTAGACTCGAGTTTCGCTCTCATTAGAGCTCGTCAGTAGTGCATATCATTGCCACTGCCGGGACTTGAACCACGGACAAGTGGCAATGATATGCACTACTGACGAGCTCTAATGAGAGCGAAACTCGAGTCTAGTGCTTCTTTTCGAAAGGGACCGACTGGATTATCTATGGGAATGCGACAGCTGCGATCAATTGTGGGTGACGCTCAATCTATATGAAAATCAAAATCCCCTACTACTCATCAGTAATTATGTTATTCATTTTCACTTTTGAGAAATAATATTTCGTTCTCATGGAAGGACCATCAGAATAAGTACACACGCGCGTTTATTGCTAGGATCACATCAAAACAGCTTCATTTACCTCTACAAACTTAGGAACGTATATTGTCTAGCGATTTCGGCTTTGTTTGTAACACATTCACCACACATTACTAATGGTTCCTATTTTAGTGACAAACAATTACATCAGTGCCTAGAAATAGCTTAGGTTGGGAGATGGATGGTAATCAAAACGATTGACGGTGGTGAAATGTTCTAACTTGCGGAAACACGACTACACATCAGCTGAGCTACCCTCAAGCTGTTCAGAGTTAGACTAAAATAAAATGATGTAATTTCTATTCAAGAAAATATTGACCAGCGGAACAATAGTATGACTATTGTTGTTGTTGTGCTGATGGTCAATTTACTAATGGCCCTCTGTTAACTGTTTTACATACTTCCAGTAAATTGCTTAAATGTGGTTTGTTCTCTTCTGTTGCAATTGCATTACTTTGAAAAATAGTTACAGGTGTATAGGCTTTGAAGCGAAATCTCTAGTATACTGCACGAGCTTCACAGCCTGTTCTATAATGTTTGCAACTGCTTACTGATATTCACGAAGTTTTTACCTTAAAGATTACACTGAAACTACCCTGAACTGGAAAAGATGAATCAATTGCCACAATACTTAAACTGGCAACTGTGGTTTATTCTAATTATCTGCTTTGTGACCAAGACTTCATCAGGTTGAGATGAACTAGGAAGACTATACAGCTTTTACTCTTGAGAAGATTGGAACAGCTTCATTCTTAAAAATCCGTCGTGCCAAAGATCCTGCAGGGTATTCTCTTTACAGAAAATGCTTAATGTGGAAAGATATTCACGCAGCTTTCCCCCACAGAGAAACACCCATGAAATACAAAAAATGCTTTTGTGTCGCTGTCAGAGAAGCAAATCTCTCAGAACCATCCAAGCAATATTCCCTGGAGTTACCATTAGCTCCATTTCAATGGAAATGAACAGTGCGGCACTATTTTGGAATCAGACCCAGCCTGAGTATGTATGGACCACGGGGTGAATCACTAGAGTTTGTTAGACCGTTTTTTCAACACTGCTTGAACATCGTTCTGTTAGACTGAGCTGCAATCTACGTCCGGTTGAAGATGTGGTGTAGTATTTAACCAGCATTAGTTTTGTTCCTTGAACCATGTCAAATCAACACCCAACAAATAATCTTCGGGAGTTGTGAGCGATACAGAACTAGTAAAATTTCCTACAAATTTAAAAGCGTGAAAGGTGACAGCGGTTTCATCCTGGAATAGGGACACATGACTGGGGTGATAATTGCGACATAAAATAAGATCCATTTACAGAAAATCTGATTCTTGTTCCATCTTTTGGTTTCTCACAACCAAATGAATGGCATTCATTTATATTTAACAGCTTTATACACAGTGTTTTTTCTACCTCGTTACTGAACCCAGATGAAACTGGCTACAACGTTGTTCTGTTGACGGAATGTTGTTTGGCTAGATTATTCTGAAGCTGGCTACAGTATTTCAGCTCGCACGCAATCATACTGTCGCATAGTGGCAAATACTAGGGGGTGCAACTCCGGTGAGTATCCTACAGAGTGTTGTTCTCCAGATAGAACATAACAGTTACTGGTGTTTTCCTCGATGCGTGTTCACTCACCCTTAAATGACGCTCACATGATCGTCATAACAAGCTGCGAGTTAAGGTTCTTCGATAGTATGCTTTCTTTGGGCAAGTTCCTATCATATTAAGATATTAAGAATTGTATTACTTACGTTCACGCCTAATTTAACCGTTCTAGCAATGTAACGTTGTCCTATTAAATCTGGGTACTCAGAGCGGTCAACTTCCGTGAAAACAATTGCTCTCCACCAAAAAAATATCCGTAACAACCGTAGTAACACATTACTCTCCCCAGCAAATGCTTTTTGCAGCAGGAATACTCCACCTATGCGCTTGATTGGATAAGACATTTATTAGCACTTGGCACGTAGAAATGCTTCGCATTTTGTACCCTCGGATAAACCTATTTCGGATTAGCTTTCATATAATGGCCTGTTTCTTCATGTTGCAAACGAAACCCTTCCTGATTCACAATGAAATAGTGTAATGAGGGTGAGTAGTTGCATTATATTGCTCACGTCACTATTATTCAGTAATGAAACATAAGCATGCAGTTGGATATCGAAGTAATCGGGGAAAGACACAAGAAAATACAGTATTGTGCACTTTAGCATTAAATGGTTCTCTGTACGTACAGGAACTGGGTACTGGCAACCGTTGCAGCCATGACTTCCTGAAATCAATGCCACATGCAAATAAATGGGTTTAGTAGTCAGCTTGATGTTCATATCCCATGTGTTGGTCTTTTGACTAAGCAATCCTTATACCATCTGTGTCCTAGACTCACAATTCTAGACACTTGTTTTGTATCACGATGCAATCTGATGCAAACTCTGATAGTGAACTACATTATTTCATGAAAATTAAGAGTTGCGTTTCATATGGTGCGTCTGATACCCTTTTTTAATACAGTATAACTCGAAATATCTTTATATAGCGAGTGCATAATTTTCGTGTGTTATATCGTGCACGAATGATCCCCCTCATTGTCTGACCAAAGTTTGAACTAATTCGCCAGTTTTCTTTCGAGAATCTTTGTATTTAGTTCCTTAGATAATCGGCAACTGCTTCATCACACCCGCCAGGTTACTACAACCTCACCCAAGTATGTGCCCGCAAATTTCCCAAGAGCGGAGTACATGAAGCCAAACCTGTGCATGACGTGTGTATGAACAGTTATCGTCGGATATGTAGTTCCGAGCTTGTCGGCTGTTCACACTCCTTCCACATCACATCATATGCATGATAACGTTCATGTCATTTTACTCCTTTCTCAGTGCACATTTCTATGTGAATGCACGCATGACAGGTTGGATGTGTGGATGATGGCTGAACGTTCGATTCATTTAATCCCCATCTGTAGACATCTTTTGTTTCCGTCTCTGTTCTATTAAACTCAGTACTGATATATCGAACCTGCACATCCTATTTCTACCCATTTAAGCGTCGCTTATTGAACTCATAACTTCTCTTCATTAACTTCTCAGTGAGCTTATCTTTTCATATTGAATTCACAAACGCGGTAAACATCTTCCCTGAAACCATTACCATCTCCGCTCGCAAGCGTCTCTTCTCAGTTTTCCCCTTCTATATTTTTCTTCTCTTTTACCAGCCGTACACTTGTGCACTAGCAACAGTGTTCACCGTTTTCAGCATGGTTGCCTGCTGTTTTGCGGTTTCCAAAATAACAGCTGTGTTTACACACAAATATATATCTTTATGTATAAAGGAAGTTTTCATAATGTAAAAGCCTGCATGCTACTGTATTTCTGAAATTTATCCAAACCCAACTTTAGCAATCACTGACCCGCTAAGCTGGAATTTTATTGCCCAATTCGTACTTACCTACAACAGGGCTCACGTAATCATGTCAACGTGTAATTCCACCTTACGCAGTAGATGGTTCTCCACTTAAACGCCATATGCCCTCCTACCCGGTTCTGTCCATCCGATCAGTGTTTTCTGTTGCGACTGTCCGCTCATAAATTCATGTCTGTCTGCTCGAATGTTCTCATTACTAGCTGACTCGATTTATCTTGCAATCCGCAGTCTACTGGGTAAGTACTTTGGTATACCTTACGTCTACCCTGAGAAGCTGTATTGAATGGTGAAATTATTACATTCCCAACTTATCCGCCCATCACATGACCAGCAGTTTGAAGTACCTTGATCATTGCTGGTAGATCCCAACATTTATATATTGGAAATGAATGGTGAGCCAAGTAACTAGTATTTCGATTTTCTCTACTGAAGGCGTGGCACATTAACCTTTAAACAGACCATTCTTTTGGTACCTGTAGAGGTTTTCCTGTGTATGTCATCTAAAGATATTTCACTTTTACACAGCAATGCTGTTGAGTAATGTTTGTATGGCAACGCTTCCGCACCACTTTTGCACGTTATTCAGACTGATTAATGTGACTGCAAAACAATACAAATTTGTGTACATTGGTTTGTTCTTTTCACTGTTTATGCAGTCGCTGATCTTCCAATTAATTTTTCAGCTCTGTCACATCGTCGGGGCACCGATCGCGTTTTTGTAGTCTAAGGTAATTCTGCAGCATCCTCGCTTCATGCACATTAGTAAGTTGGAATATTGTGGTGATCATCCCGAATATCTGTGAATCCCTTCTCTGAGTGCAGTTCTTTGACTATCGTAATTTGCTCGGTTGCATCTTTTCATTTTTCAATCACTGACGAACTAGCGAGGTAGGCCTGTATTTCCTTAAGCTATTCAGTAACTCATTCGTGATCATTAAACAACGGTTTTTAATGAGGAAACTACCGGGTGAGCTCTATCAATATTTCCATCGTCCAAGGTGTGTAGCCTACAGTTCAGACACAGGTCAATTGTATACTAGAACCTTACTAAAATATCTACACCAAGTTGTGCGTTTAAACAACCACAAGATAGTATGTGCTCCCACAAGCACACTATAGTATATCTAGCGTTTGTTAGCCGTCCATCATCAGGACCAACCCACAACTTTTATCTAGGATAGTGCTGTCTGGGTAAAATGAATAAAAGCATTAATACGCTCAACTAAAGTAAAACCATAGCAAAAGTACAAATAGAACTAACACTTGACACGGATACGTCACAATTAGGATGCAAAGGAAAACAGGGAACTTGATCGGTTATTGTGTCAGTGAAAGGTCATGGCAATCGCAATGCATAAACAAAGCGTTTCTTGGTCGACAAGGGTGGCTTATCCAATGGAAAACCGATTGCCTCAACCGTGACCAGAATTCGCTATCTCAAAGCTTTCAATTCGGTAAACCAAACAAAAACAATTGGTTGAGTAGACGGTATGATTACAACCGACAAGGTGTGACACAATTGCACCAGTAATCGATCCAAGTTGAAGAGCGATCAGCATACACTCAGCTAGATGCAACTCACCCAATTAGCTCCACACGAACAAGCTATTTTGTATACACGTAAAAAGGCAGCAGCAGTACAAACCAACTTATTTTCCAGCCATAGAAGTCAGTCCTGAAATAGAGTTAAATCAAGAACCTTCACCGATAGCTTAGTGCGTTTAATGTTCAGAACTACTCGGTGCACACGTACCGGTTGGTCCATAACCACACGTTCTTCTGTAGGCTGAGCGAACGCCGAAGTTCGCCGATACACACATCTGAAAAACGGTAGCAACTATGAAACTGGCATAGAGTTTCCGGTGATGTAGCATCAAGTATATACTTCCTATGCCACTTTGCTTTGTGAACTTATAACACCACCTGAGATCCTGAGGCAGACTGAGCTTTTGCCCAGTTCCTGCAAGAGCTGTTGGCGTGCGTACCGATCTACGAAGTATACTGAGTTTGGGATAAAAAGCACAACTAACCCCCGAACGCAATAATGACCACAACTCTCGAAACGTCACGTTTTCAGAAACGAAGACGACGACAGCTAGAAAGACACCTGTTCGACATCTTCAAAAATCGGACTACCTTCTCCATTCGTGCACTCGATACCTAGGCGTATTCCCTATACCCTGAATCCGGATTCTGACCTCTCCTGCTTCATCTTTAGGTCTTGCGTGTTGACTGCTTCACGTTTATTTGTTTACTAATGCATTACAGCGTGTTTTGCCGGACGTTGTTAGAACGAAAATGTTTTGAGGACAATCATATCTACATTTGCTATAACAACTTATGTACAAGGCGAGCTATGGTTCAACGAATCGTATGTCAACAACAAATGTGCTAACATATAAGTGATTCAGATGCATGGCTAATAAAGCTATCGCGTGTGGTAAGCTGAGTTTAACGTGTATGCCGTTTACTTCCTAGGCATATATGCACAAACGAGGAAACAAAGAAGATGTTTGAGTTTCTGCCTAACAAGATCGGTAAGCGCATACCGTCTGAGAATTTCTTCTTGCCCACAAGCGGCTGCAGTAATTGGAACACAACAGAAATGGGGAGTAATTGTTGCTGAGACTTGTCGTCGGATGAAAACATTTTAGTCAAATGTTGTGACGATAACCTGCCTCATCGATTAGATAACACAGATAGAGGTGGAAAAGTCAATTGGAACAGAAGTGACTTCATAACGAATGTCAGGTCTTACTGCCTTGAATGGTCGACGAACAGACTAACAGAACACACAATACAACTGGATAATCATCACTAACTGTAACTAATGTTAATTACCCACTGAATCAAGACTCAATTAGGATCTTCACGTGATCGTACAGAACAAGTCAACCGATTTACCGTATAATAACGGTTGAGGTGAACGTTATCAGTAAATATCAGAAAACTATATCTGAATGAGGTTAGCTTTATGTAAGAGCATGTGTGGGTGTGGGTTGCTAAAAATGCTCTGATTAAGATATGTATGGTTCCAAAATGCGCGACAAAATCAGCTTAAAACATGAAAGGAAAAAAGGGGGTAAATTTTATGGCGTTTTTATCCGGATTTCTGTACCATTCATGCTGCAATACCTTGTTAGATCTCAGTAAATAAATATTGCACAAATGTCCAAATGAATCTTGCTGCTGCCACTTGCTAAGAACTTTTACACAGACAAGGTTTTTCCGAATCAGTATTTCTTTTTGTAGTAAGAGAAGACCACTGACTACCACTCATTCCTCCTTTTGTCAAGAATACTTAATTAAGAGATGTAAGTTTCATAATTTATATGGGCACACAAAAATGCTATTTGACTTGCGTCCTGTCGAAACAAAATAGATACAAAAAATGTGTCAGAAATTAGGTTCACAAATCAGTATTATATGGTCTATACATCATATGCATTCATTGTACGCCATTAGCTCGTTTGTTCTTTCATGATGTTCCAATCGACTTCTGGAATGACAGATTTTGCTTCCGATTTCAAAATTACGTTTTAGAATGTGCTTCCTTCTGCACAGTTTCTTCTTACTACCCATAATTATAGGCATCTTTGGATAAAAACGAGAAAATAAAAATGTCATTGTTGGCCATCAAATTAGGGCAATGCATATCCATGTAAGACCAGTCTACGAGATACGTTTCCTTATGATCATATATTTGATTCCTTAGCACGTTCACTTGAAAAGTTTAGCAACCTAGTTGGATAATTCATCAAACCAGAACTAAGGCAGTTACATTCAGTAACTCATGCGAGCGTCGACTGGTGAACGACTTTCAGTTCAATGAAAAGAATGGTTTTCCCGGCTATCAGAGGATGGAACGGCAGATTGGGGTCGGCTAATTGCTAAAAACGGGTGGAACACGTTTGGAGCTTTGAATCAAACGTCGTCAGAGTTTTATACTTACATATGTTTGCTTTACAGTGATCATCTCAAAATAATGCCAACGAAGGAGCTAGAAGGCTGGAACGAACAGTAAAAGATAATCCTTTCGTATGTAAACCAAAGCTGCAAAAACTGTTCTGACTTGATGCTTTTGAAGAAGACATTTCTCTGACACGTAAGTTTCTGCCATCTCAGGTGAAAAATCTCTGGATTGTCACCCTCGTCAAGCGTAACCACTAGAGAAACTAAGAAAGTACAAATGACCAGCTCTTCTTAAGTCCAACCTACGATCTGGTGCGCAGTATCATAAGGGTCTTCATGAAAAGTTTATTTAAATGTGAAGATTGGAATAATCTGTGAATGGTGCATAGCTCAAATAAACCAAACTGACTGTTTTATAGTATTGAAAGAGAGTAAACTGAACCTACTAATCATGGTTTAATTTCAAACATCAAAGTTTAGAAAACAAATGGGAGAATCCGATATCGGCGGCTGCAAACCGACACCGAACATGATTGGTAACTCAAAGATACTACTGGGGTATCGAACCCTTCATGGCCGTGCAGTCATCTGATCAGACCCTCAGAAACACGTGTGAAGAGAAAGTCGGGCAAATAGGATTGCTCTAAATTACTGTTTTCTACCAGAATGACCGTTTAGTCTTTTTTCTGCCCTCGGTTCTCCCGTTAAAAGTGCACAATATATATGTTCCTTCAGTGTTTTACATATTGTTAACCTTTCCAAAACTAATATCCTGATGCACTTTTTCTACTTAGAGCGCTGCCAGTCAAAATATTTGGCTTCCACAGATGTACGGAAAAATTTAGGACGAGGCCGATCAGATATGCTCAGCATGGTGCCGTCGAGAGCGGAGAATAGCGGCCCACGTGCGCCAGCTCCAGGTGCCAGCTTGAGGTTCGACAACCGGACCTGTTTGCCCATCGCATGCATAAGTAGAAATCGAGCTCTTATATTATCACAATGTGATTAATCAGTACAATAGAGCTGTCCTTTCTGTATGGTGACAACGTCTGTTGTCAGGTTTACAAATCTAAACGCCTAAACCACCACTTAATGCTGTAGAATCCTTACCACAAGTTTCAAGCGTGTGTGAAATCGATAAAAATAAAGCATAAAGGTAGGATCAGGTAGCCAGCTCTCAACTTAACGGAATCTGGCTACGAATACCACTAGCCAGCTAGTGGGAAGTGTACCCAGAATGAAAGTATTCAACATAAATGTTGACCTGAAACGAAAGTAATCGTCCCATATTCATTATGCTTCTAATGTTCAGAAACTGCCCGTTGACATTATTTTAATGACGAGGAATATTATTCGGAGTTTTATAGTAACGGAGGCTTGTCAGAGGAGGATGTAGAAATCTATATTGATTTATTCTGTGTAGGAAAGACGACACTAACCTGGAGCTGTTTGTAGTGCCAAACTCAAGGCAACTGGCTTCAAAGACGGAAGGAGGCTGAACACAAAGCTGTCACTTTTATAATAGCCACCTTCTGTTCTCAGATTGACTACGTAAGTTAAACCATTTTTCGAAGGATACTACTATCTCTACTTATTTTCGGTGAAACTCACATTCTACGTATTACTCCAACCATCTGGACATATTCATTCGTAGTTCGGTACTCATAGCTAGTTTGGTTTGGGTTGTTATTGGTCATACTTGGGACGGGATGAAAACGAAACTTTTGATTTGAGAACTGTTCTCAATCACTTCTTACTTTTGGCTTTTAAATGTGTATATTTTTTTCAAATTGATGATTAGTAGGATGTTATTGATTGGTGTATGAGCAAGTGGTAGATTGAATGGACAAAAACAAACACGAGCTCAATATGGTCAAGAACACAGGTGAGAAACTTATGTTAATCAGTGCTGTTCAAGCATGGTAGGTGGAAAGGATAAGTTGAATCTTCCTGTCTAGATTCAAACAGGTTACACTCAACCTAAATCATGTAGATTTGTTTGATGAGCAGCCATTCTTTCACATTTTAGGTTACTTTTACCGAGCACTGACATTTAACACAAATGACTAATTCTCCCCTCCCATCCCCAGCTACACAACCTGTACCTACTATCAAATACTTACTTTGTTTGTACTACCTATCACAATGAATTCATATTCGTTCTCTTTCAAATCATCTTTGACATTGCATTTTAATTTAATCTTAATCAATAACTCCCTCGTTGTCACCTAGTGCTTTTCAGTCAGATTAATTCACCAAATACAAGGATTTATTAAATGCTTTTAAGTTGGTCGACAATTTGTTTTCGTGTTTTGTATAAGGATTTTTAGTTAATTGAAACTAACACAGCAATATACAAAACTATATTTCAAAAAGTCCTAACAATACTTTGATACTTCGTAAGAAAGAACATCTATTAGGCCCAACAGGTGGGCGAAGACGTGCCACCTTCTTCCAGCTGTGCTCCTTATCTCCTGTCTCGGTTTCCCAGTTCTGTATATTTCCACATTCTGTCCGATAACCTCTGTTACGTATTATTCTACTTTAAACTTCAACTTCGATCGTTTACTACCATACTGAGTACAGTAGAACTACAATTGAAGTTACGTGTTCAACTACCAAACGAACTTGAGGGGAAGCCTAGGCAGAACCGTTTTCTTCTAAGTAAGCGTTCAGAGCACACTTAATGCGCATACCTAAAGTGACCATTTGAGTCTGGTGAGGGACATTTATAAATTCAGCTTTCCTAGTACACCACAACTACTTTCGGTGTGACTGAAATCAAGAGGTGAGAGGGTGTTACGCCATGTGTTCGTCATATTTTGGCCGTAATTAAAACTGAATTGTTGGCAGGTTGTCTGTTACTGCTAGGAATAGACATAGCTATCTACTGAATTTTTTGATATGTCAAACAGAAACAAATCCGAGTGATAGTCGACGTCTTGTCGATCCACATTTGAATTTTGAGGCATCAGTGTAGATATTTACCATTCCATTTCACAAGCGCAAGACCGTATATTGTTTGTCTACTCATCACATCCTTTTTGATGGTTTCGCCGTGGAACAGTGATGTATCGAAGGACGTTCCAAGGACGTTTGGTTATATTCCATGCATCCAACTCTTAGCCACTTTCGGTAAAATTCACCGAGATCGATCAGGTTAACATATGATTCATTTCCAACTATGGTCGAACGTTCACTCGGAGCTTGGTGTTCCGCGGCAACTTGTATTTTCTATCTTGTTTCATTCGTGTTAGCATCGGTACAAATATTTATTAACTCTCCTGTGCGGCTGTCTCGATAGTTTTCTGCCTCCTTCATTCAATGGATCGGCATCGCTTCAGTGGCCCCAGACAAATGCACCAAACTTCAACGCATACGAGGCGTGGGATGGGGAGAAAACAAACACTGACTGATCATCCTATCAGCTGCGTCAGTTTAGTCCATGCGAATTTCGCACCGCTGAGTTACCACCACAAGCGTACGGGAAAGTCGAAAGTAGGTTATGTCCCGAATGCAGTCTACTCTCAGAACACAGTATACTTACTTCCCCGTACCACTTACTTGAGGAGCGTGCGTCGGTTGCCGGTGCACCCATCCACGTCCTTATACCTGGCACGTGCGCACGCAAGCAAATACGCTGTTTTGTATGCAAATCACCTATTTTATTCGTTGCGTTCTCTAATTTGAATAATATCTTTACTGCTGTTGTCCGTTTTCTCGGGTCAACAACTAGTTTACCTAAACGTCAGCTGACGTTACAAACTGTTACGTCTCAAGTACTGTCGATTCCACGTTCTGCGAAAGTTCACTCACTCACGCTTTTCAGCTGGCTTCGACTGCAGCTATTTGACAATAATTCACTCATTCGGAGTGGACAGGACTGTTCTCCTTTGATTGGGTGCGAACTACCCGCAACTCGTTTTGTCGGCTGTCATTAAAATTCCCTAAATCCAACAGTGTTCGTCCACACGCATAATTGAAGCCCACCCTCTCTGGCCATTTGTTCTTTGGCGGCGCCACTCAAGAATTGTGCGTGAATGACGGATTTCGTTTAAAGTCTACCACTTGGAAATGATTGGCTGCTGACGGAAGTTGCGTTGTAGACCAGACACAATACGAAGAGTAACGAGACACGCCGAAGTCGAAGCCGACATTAACTGCGCATGTTAGTGAGTCACGCCACAGTGCGAACATTACCGCACTGAAAGTGACAATGCGATCGGAATGAAACGGGACGAACGAGAGTAGGAAGATAAATGGTTTCTTTTCCCAAACTGGTTGCCAGCACTCAGGCTGTCCAGTGCATGCTGAATACAATTGGCACATGTATGCCGCTTGCAAGCGAGCAGAATGCGCAAACAGTGGCGCCACAAAAAATTCCTCTTAACTAACAGCAATGTGGATTGAACATCACTCACAATCACTTCTTTTCGAAAGGGACCGA
>JTDE01000059.1:62647-77130 GCA_014338405.1 Paragonimus skrjabini miyazakii | reverse complement strand
CCTTTTCGCTACAATATGACAGGCTAAATAGGATCGCTTTCTTTGAAAATGGGGGGGGGGGGTCGATGTTTTTGTTGGTCCAGGTTTTCGGAGGCTTGTTCAAGATTATAGAATGGTTGCATACCTCAGTTTCCTGCGTACCTTCTCAAGACCATTTTGGAAGTTAGATTTAGGCTGGACGACATTATATAAGGAAGCTTCTTCTTCTTTGTGCCACGAAATGTTGCAACGGTTTCATGCCGTGGGCCAAACCTGATGGCTTAATCGGTCATTCATTCACCCCACATTCAGTCATCACATCCGCGTTTTAACTCTCACCTACGTACGCGTCCTATCGGCAACGGATCAGTCTACGTATATCACAGGCTGATGCGTGATCCGACAATCACGGTCGAGGCAGCTTACAGTCTCCGCTGGAGGAGTCACGCCCGTCAGACGCCAAGCCTTTGCACACACCTCACTCACTGGGTGGTTCTTAAGCTGATTAACCGGCAAGCGCGTGACTGGCCTTGGAGGCACGTGATAATACAACTTCCAATGCTGTAGCTCAGACAGAGAACCTGACAAGGCAACGGAAGCTATATACCACAAAACACCACACACCAGAAACGTGATCCTGACAATTCAACATTTCCGACACACTCAAACTGCGAACATTTAGATGTTATCAACACTTTTATCAGTCCGGATACTATTTTACACTACACATGGATCGTGGTGTTTGGTCAGTTCCCTATCGCTTCTACAATTACGCGCTGATCCAACTACAGATATCAACGCTAAGCTGTATACTCCTCTTATGTAATAAGTGGTAAACAATAGGTCTTAGTCATAAATAGATCCACAGCCTTTAATTTACGGTGTGCTAGGTATAGTGATGAGATCACCAAGACTGTCGCCCTGAGTGAAGTTTTGTTAGCATATCTGATTTCGAAAATATCAAAAATCCCGTAGCTAACACATGGTAACCCAATCATCATCAAGCAACCGTAGTATCACGGGACGAATTCCAATTTGTTCAACATAGGAGATATGTAGTAGTGTTGAGCTGATGTCAAAATTTTTAATCAGCTTCTACTGATACGGATGCTTAGTTGCTAGTACTGCGGTTCCTTGCTTGTGAGCAGTTATACGAAGATACGCATATCAAACAAGCTCATTCTCGATGCTTCATAATGTAACGTGTCTACAAGGACTCACTGTATGGGGGTGCGTGGCATATTGATGGAATAACAGGTAGTAAGAATTAGTATCCGTTTGGTCCATTTCAAGAGGCCTAGTATATAGCATCAATCATGTGCACTGTTAAAAGAAACAGATCGATAACAGATCAGTTGTGGTTATGAGTGCAGTTTGTTGTTTGGACTGGATGTTGTTCAATGCGTAACGGAAATGAATGTATACGAATTGCTAGTAGTAAACTACCCTTGACCTGCTTCGGCTGCACCCCACGAACTCGACAGATCAACCTAAGTGAACTGGCTGGATTGATTGAACGGTTTGGCTTGACTAAGGACGCATCGAAGGTAGATGAGCAAACCACTATAAGTCCTCACACTAGCCACATCTGGCGATGCGTCCGGTAAGCCTATATAAATAAATTCAGCATGGTAATGAAGTTTGCTAGGCATTTCTTCCCATAACTCCCAGGCACGACCACCAATTCGAATGAAGTGACCATTATGATACTTGATATAAACATTAGCAAAACTTCTGCACACTTGACTAACCAAACAAGTATCATTCGCGTACCTGCTAATCCGATAATTCACTTTGCAAATTCATACTATGTGCATGTTCGAATCAGAACACCTTTTTAGTAAATGAAAAAATTCGCTTTTTTTGCTGAGAGTATTTCGCGTTGTCCACAATGAGGTGTTCTTACTTAAAGAATTGTCGAAAAATTAAAATATTTTTAATCAGAGATTGCTTGAACTCAATCCTTTCACGCTTATGTCTTAATTAAAGAGGACTTGCGTGTCTACCCGAAAGGTAAATTTTAGTAGAGTTTCCCGTCGTTCCCCCCTTGTAACATTCATACGATAGACATATTTGTTAGTTCAGCACGCGCTTGATTCGAATGGTTTATCTAGAAGACAGTATCCCATAATTATAAGTTGTCAGGGTTTACAGAGGTTAGTATCTAGTGAAAATTACACGTTTCCCATAGGTCAACGCCCAAATCGAATGCTAATCGGAATTATTTTCTTCATTACATTCATCACTCTATTAAGTTTGTAACAGAACAAATAGATGATCGATAAAAACACGGACATTTGAATCTCCACAAACGTTATGCGCACACTAATCGACTGACTATCATGCCATCAGAATTAGGTCTGAGGTAACTATGGGACACAATCTATTGTACTGTCTGAAGTTTTTTTTAAAAATTTCACTAGACATCTTCGTGAAACTAATTAATTATCGTGTGCAGTGTCAATTTCGACAGGTTGATCTTCGCATAAATACTATTTCACCCATTATATGCACGTTAAATTCTAATTACAGTCCGGTTAAACATTAGGCAGGCGCATTTCGTATTCACAGGATTTTAAGCCAACTCTTTTGACAAAATAACTGCACCACAAGGAAAGCGGAATAATCAATGTTCCAGAATTAAGAATTCTCCAATCGAGCTATCCAAAGAGCAGTACTTTTACTACAAAGTAGTGTTACGTTCCAAATTTAAGAAGAACAGAATTCACCCGAGTACAAAAAAGCTGTGAAAAAAAAATCAGTCACAGTTACTCAACAAACCTGTGGCTTTACCACATCGGTACTTATACGTGATTTATCATAGACATAGACAGTTCGGAATGGCCATGAACTCATGATCTTAGAATTATGTTACTTATCTGGAAAACTGGGTAACATGAGAATTGTTCATAAACGATTGTGGACGAGCAATTAGACAGGATGAGTTGACTATTACTTCCCAACACGGTCAAATAGCAATTTCGAAGGATCGGGGAATATATTCTGTTGGTATTATTTCATAACTCAGAAAATGGAGTCTACAGGCTTTTCCGTAGTCAGTTAGTGTCTTTGCAGCATGTTTACTATTTTCAACTCATTACCCTCTATTATAACTATTTCTCGGCACGTTTAACCAATGAGTATCCAATAGGTGACAAACTTGACGTTGACTTTGAGCTCAATATCTACTGCAACACAGACAGTCTGGTCATTCTTGATGTTCTCACATCGAAGCAACAACCAGGTAAATGTGTTGAATGTGAGAGCGTATTGACATGTACGTGTCCAGGTCCAATTCGGATGTATTAATGTGTAGTCCGCGATGTACACATTTCGAGTAAAGCAACACTCTTGTATTCTTGATACCATGAGACAGCACTAACCTACAATGATGATAAGCTCATAAATGTGCAGGTCATGGGAAAAAATGTGGCCTGAGTGGAAAAGATGTTACGATTATGATATAAAAAGCCATCAGAAACTTGTCCAACAAAAAGAAGAATATTGTGGCTCTATTTTTCAAATCGCTTCATTTCCGTAACATTGTATTTGCCGACATCAGTGCTTTTCCAGACTAGGGATATGTGAGTAATATTCCTGAGCAGGAACGGTCTTCATCTCACTGAACACACAGTCGGCTAATCTGCAGTGTTTTATCAATCAAAAGAACGCGAAGAATCTAACGGGAAGAAAACTAAGAGCATAACGATTAATTTACCGCAATTAGCATTTATTTAATAAATCACAGATGAATAGTGAATGTCATATAGAAATGCTCAGTATGGTGTTGTGACGACTAGGCTTATGGCTTCACAGTTTAAATCGTTTTCTTCATATCAGTTCATGCTAATCAAATCTATCAGATGAATCTTGATATTCACCAAGGACATATTTATTTGGTAGTTGACATTAAGACAAATAACAGCGTGCTTCGTAGCTAGATCAAGCGCGTTCTTCCTGTCCATTTCTCATTTTGTTGACACAATGAATACAGGGATTTGTTCATCAACCGGATATATTTGTTTTGAGACCGATTTCTTCTTGAAATCACGTTCCATACAGTGAAAAATCTGCTTCGCGTGGAACTGAAACGGCGAAAGCAAGGACGTGTTCAGTTAAGAAAAAACTTCACTGGAAGCTCAGACATTTCATACTTGGACTTAGTTACCCTAGTAGTTATAAAATTTAGCCTCATCTTGGACTTTAGATCTGCCACACGACCTTGAGCCTCAGCAGTGGTGTTGGTGGCTTCAGTGATCTTAACCAGCCATTTGGTGAATTCCACGACACGCCGGTAAACAACTGAGTAAAATGTGAGATTTTTAGTTCCCGATATATTTGTGTGGGCCAACTAATGGAGCACATGCCGCGCTGAGACATTCGGTTCATATTTCTGGTCTGAATACATTCCAAGCGTAATATGATCTCATTTAAGTTGCTAACACTGTTACGCTACTTACTAACGATACGATCTCATACATGTTTACACCCACGTGGCAGATGCTGGGGACAACCTAGCAGAATAATTTTGCCTATCAGATGTCAAGATGCGAGGGCCAACTGACTATTCGATACTATAAAAAAACTTGTTGTGGAAGGAATTATAAGATGCCAGTATCTTTAGCGGCATAATAATTGACAGAATATTGTCCAGATGCGGCAAGCGTTCTACAAGCGGAGTTACGAAGCCGTCAGGAGCTCGGAAATTTCACATCTGGACCCTGCTACCCACACCACCTATTGTCACATGAAAACCATCAAAAGATCGACTGCCCACCGGACAGGATTGTTGAAGCAGTTAACACTGGAAACTACCAACGTCAATGTTGAGTACAGAAATTGCCACTAAGTAGTTTGGCAGATTTAGAAGGGGCCCACATGTGAGGAACCATGCCTTCGGTTGGATTTGAAACAGCGGCGGAAAAGGCATTCCCAAACGCGGCGAGCGCTGTATTACCTGAGATGCGAATCTACGTCAGGAGCTTGGAAATTTCACATTTGAATCACGTTATTCACTCGTTCCACTTACTATTACGGTTCCTTTTCGTACCACACGCTTGAGTTCATGGTCGCGCAGCTTTCACTCATCAAACCATCAGACGCCCATCTTGATCGTATTCCTCCAAGTTCGAAAATCGACATTTCCGATACGAAAGACTTCATTAGATGGTAGTCTGATGTCGCAGCTTCTAGATGTTTGGAGCACTCCACATAGTATCTGTCTTAAAATCTGTTCATCAGCTAATCTACGGACGTGCAATAACGAACATAAGTAACTATGTAACAACAGTATGATTTCAATTTTGTCAGGACGGGATTGAAGTCAATAAACGGACAAAGCCAAACGGCTGTCCACGCACATTTTTGAATACTCTTCAGGCTAGATCCAGGATATACACCGTCATTATCTTGGTCATCCTAGTAAGTAACTCCATAATGCATTCCTTCACACATCTTCACAAATGACAAGCGGTATAATGTCTTATAGTCACACCTCTGTTAATGGGTAACGTTAGATTTTACTTGAAGAGACAGCGGTGATACAGAAGCAGTTGTCATACGATATTGTGTGGACTATAAATTCAAAATGAGCAATCGATGAAGTTGCCTAACTAAGAATGACACCTGGTGAAGGAACACAGTCTCTAAAGCTCAATATATCAACATGTATTTATATTGCCATGGATGAATTTTTCTGTTAGAAAAGTTTTGGGGTATCTATTTTCATGTATGTTTTTTTGACACCTTCATATTCAATCCAGAGGGCTACTTCGTACCACCTTCGCCATTTTCACTTATACAGTATGTATACCAAAATTCTAGTAAATACTTCTGATACACAATTGTCGATGTATAGGCTAACAGCTAGTTCAGGTGGGTATCAAAGAGCCAACAGTTTGGCTAGAACTATGCGTTTTTCCACAAATATAAAAATCAGGAAAAAACAAACCATTATTCTGTCCATTTTCTAAACAGAATCTGAAGTCAAACTCATGAGCGTTCTAAGAACTGTGATTAAACCATCTGTTTACAGAACACTATCATCAACAGTAGATTTACTTTCGGTAATCATTCTGTAATTCGTCCTTCCGTTCTATGAAGTTGTTTGGACACTAAGCCGGTAAGTTATGAGAAAAGCGTGCACTACGAAATACATGCATTCAAGCAAATTCCATATATGTACTTACCACCTGATCTGCTAAACGTAAATACAGATTAACTAGCTTTTGATCTCACGTAGACATGTCTGTTCTTTCCTTGCTAACACTGTTATTAGTCAATCCAGACATAGGATCTTGGGGGAAAATTGGCTGACACTGATTGCCATTAGCTTTGGTAATTAAACAAACAACTGACCGAACTTTGTCCAGGTAGGATAGGCAAAAATACGTTACCATTTCAATCTGTTCAGTCGAGCCGCAACACACATATGTCGCCAGGACTGATCAAACACGCCGCGAGTGCTTGTGCGAAAGCATCATGTTGGCTTTCGACTAACGTAATTGAGCAGTGTTCTGGTTATAAAAAAACATTCCACAAGAGATGAAAGTTGAATGCCCAGACAATATTTAATGGTAGACCTGTGAGTCGGCTGGAGTAGAATGAACAGCACGAACGGTATGTCCCTAAACGGTGAGTAACAGCGTATCTTCCATACCAACAAACTTGCAGCACGACTTACTTGTAATACAACTTCAATACTTCGGCAGATTCCAGTGTGAACTACTTGCGAAATGCTGTCATGGCGGTCAATCTTCTGGATCAGCGGATGGATTCCGTAGGACACAGTGGAGTGGATGGATAACAGCTTTTAAATGTGGGATGCCTGAGCTCAGGAAGTAACTCCGTAGTTCATCTGGCACATTGACTGCAGATTAGGGGCAAGCAGTTGCTAACACTGATCCCAGCCCAGATATTTACAAGTGCGTTGGTCACCAACCAATAAATCGGCCACGTTATTGATTACTAATTACTAGTTAATCGCGTCAATATGTTACATGTATATGCAAACCTAAACTGTTTATAACGACCTGGTACCGACACACAACAAAAAGCACAGACGGCAGGTTCAAAATAAGAACTGTAATCCTATCAAAGTGGAAAATTGCAAAATAAATCCACGAACTACACAAACTAAAAATCTGGATTGAAACGTACAAAATAATTAAATTATTGTTAGTACGGACGCCCCTATCAGCCGTGCACGATATGGCCACTAACGCTAATCTGTCCGACGAACAGGACATTTCTACCGGTACAAGCTCTGAAAACAGATCACAACACAATCGTAACTGTTATACTCACAAAAACAGAAATGATCAGCCTTCAGTGAAAATGAGCCTCGATCAGCTTCAAGTGGTGTTCAGTTTACATATTTCAAACTGTACTCGTTTACCTGTTACCGTGAGACAAGAATAAATGCGCGCGTTGTGATCATGAAAGCATCAATCAGCACGGTTGATAGATGACACAAGGCACACGGTCAACCAGATTAGGATATTCAAGAGAATCATCGATCAACCGGTACTAACACAACCAGTAATGGAATGATTTATTAATTGGTGAAATATCTGACAGCCAATGATCAATTTATGCTGACTACACTACTCCCAGGAGTAACAGAGACCCAGCTGCTCTATACAGTGCTTCTTCTCTCAGAGTTCATACGGACTTGAACAAAGAAAGTCCCAAACCAAAACTTAATGTAAACCAACTCAATGCCCGGAAATTTTACACGTTAACATACCGTCAACAGCAAACCATTTTCACTGTAGAAGTGCACATATGCCAATTAACTGCACGCCTGTGCATAACACATATTGTATTGGAAGATGGACAGATTCAGTAGATACAATTACATACTCATCAACTGAGTCCATGTGGGTTTGTGATGAGTTGCTTCGTTAGAGAAGCTTGTGTGAATTTGCCATCAACCGAGTCTCGCAATACAAACAAAGTATTGCTTCTTCTCATCCTTCCGTATTGACTTCAATAGCTGATTGATACGTCCGTCAAAGTCCTTTTTTGATCTCACCCTATCCCACTTCGTTCAGCAGTAATTGTCTCGTTTTCCCCACTTACTACAGCCCTTCTCTTCTGCAAACCAATTGTAAATTGATTTTGTAATGATAGCATTATGCGACCACCTTTCGATTACCTCACCCTCGCTTGCAATCACTGAAAAGTGAACTGTAATGATTTTCTGAACAGAAAGATATACTCAACTTAAACTGTCGGAAGTTACTTCTTTTTGTTTTACAGAAAAAAAATCTCTTTTCTTGCCTGTGTAGTAGCAAATGCGTCATCCTAGTGACATTCTTTTTAACGGTGAGAAATGATAAGTATGAGGCACTTGTGCGGTTGTCGGCTCCACTATCGTATTGGAAGTCTGGAGGTTTAAATGTCACAACCACAAACCCTTAAATCTGTTTGTCACTCATGTTACAATTCGAAAGACTTGCATGTTCATATCAAATATTTAGCTGAAGTGTCTTTTGAAATTATGTATTGCGGAATAAGCCAACCAAAAATGCGAACAAATCAGCAATACATTAACGATTTTTTCTAAAGACCTGGTGACAACATTAGCAACGGTCCTAATAACCATTTAGGATCTGGAGAACATCTAAGTAGAATACCATTCAGATGATCACCCACTGAAAACTTGGTGCTTCAAGCCCCAAAACAGGGTTCAGTGTTCGGATGCTACTGACCGCGCACAGTAAAAGACAAGAAAAGCATCACAGCTCTCGCGACCGTTAAAGCCAACTTTGGTTAGAATATCAACAGATAAGACATTTTCTTTTTTCCCCACTTCTGATCAGAGATGTGCCTACATTTAGAATCTGCATAAAAGACTACGGTACGGATGACTGACCACATTCTTACTATCTAGTTAGCAAACCCTCAATAGATCTGTTCGTGGACAGCCAGTACACATGGCCAAGGTCAGCAGTGATTAAGTAGTTGTCATCTAAAATAGGTCGGGTATATATCGGGTATTCGGAAGCCGGATCTGGTTTCGAAAACCGAAGTACTTCTCTGAGCAGACACAAACGGAATCAAATACATGTTCATCCGTAATCAGCTTCGTTGGCTAGAACACATCAGCAACAGGGTTGACGAACATACCTCGAAGCTGTTGTGCGAGGCAGTGAAAACGGGTAGGCGTAATCCTGACAGCCAAAAGCCGCCATAACCGGATGTTATCTAAATAAGCCTTCCAAGTTGTGATCTCGAACTTAAGACAAAGGAGGATACAGCTATTAAACCGGCAAGGCGTTCGAAAGTTCGACCAGCAAAAGCTGCGCGACCGTGAATTCAAGCGCGCGGTAGACAAAGTTACTACAGGTGCCACAGGTCGTGATGATGACTATGGCGTTGTGATGAATGCGGCCGTGAATGTGACGGCCATCTGAGAGTGGTGGGTTATCAACAACCTCAGAACACATTGTCAATGAAGAAACGGAATGTACGTTAGGCGTTGGGGCTTTATACCTTCGGAAACTCCGCATGAACCCCGTTCGGTATCGTGAACGCCAAGGGAAAACAAAATCTTTCGTCAGATGGATTTGTTCTTTGGTGGTAGTTCCATTTCACATAAAAACCAATATACTTTGAATTTCCTGAAACAATACTTTATCTTTACCAGACATGGTCCAATGTCGTCTTTCGTGCTTTTTTTGACAAAAACGTTCTCCGGAATGAACCCTCACAATAAGTGGAGCATGAACTGTTGTTCATAGTCGCGACATTATGACTTCGAGTCTACCTAGTATTTAATTCGTGTTACATCAAATGTTCACTTCGAAAACCTTGATTTCTTAGCAAGAAGACAGCTGCAACTGGCAAGCTTCTGTAAGTGACAGATGCGGACGTTGTTCGGTGCATGACTGGGCATTACCATAGTAGTTATTGATGCAGCCCACGTTCGAACGAAAATTGACAAACCCGACCATACTGGTGATTCGCGTTGGATGTCACATACACACACGGTTGGCGACATCCGTTTCCGGATTAGCCTGTCATAAGGACCGAAGCCAAAGGGCGCCTGCGCTTAACCAACACCACAAGTGGTTTGCACCGCACTCCTTGTGGTTCCATTCACCTACCACGTATCCACTGTAAACCCGAAGGAATCAGCAAAAGGGACGTGTGAGTGAGGTCTTTGTGTCCAGCCGGTCCATGTTGGTGACACACACGTATATATCGGTGCACCAACATTGACCGGCTGGACACAAAGACCTCACTCACACGTTCCAGTTGCTTATTCCTTCGGATTTACAGTGGATACGGGGTATGTGAATGGAAGCGAAACAGGCGACCAGAGAAGACAGTCAGCAATGACGGTGTGTGGTTTAGTAAAAATGAAGTAAAAATGTACCTGTATGGCAGCAGTCAATAAGTTGGACTATAAAGAGGCCTAGCTGAGAGCCTGCGCTGTGATGTACGCTTGGGAGCAGTCTCTATCTTTGATACTAAGTTGAACTGTTTGTTTAGTAAAGGGATTCATTCTCGAAAGAAATACGGTACACTTGAATAGAAAATGAATTGTTGACGAGTAGAGTGGCAAAGTATTGTTTTAGAGGTCTCAGCATGAAAAGCCTCAGCTATGGCTGCATCCAAATAGCCGACAAGGAGTGTACATGCTTAAGTAGTGGGTGTTCTGCTAGCTAGATTCCCGTCCTGGCCCAGTTGCGGTTGTTTTGAATGCAGACGAAATCCAGTGACTGCGTAATATCTAAACAAGCATCGACTACTTTCTGATCAGGAAAAGGATAAATCACCATCTGGTTATTTGAACAAAATAACGACGACGGCGATTTTATCATTCGCCGTATAGTTACCGAGCATGAATGACCAACGAATAAGTACGGTATGCACAAAGGCATACTGTTCATCATATACTCATTTCAGATAAAATAACTCACAACCTGAAAAAAAGCAAAAACAGAAACAAATAATTATGTAAACACGAAATATAGATTATGTTCCGTCAAGAAACTACAGGTCCAGTAACCATGAGAGTAGAACTCGTGCGCTAACAAACTTTTCGGAAGTTTACTATAAAGTGACGCAGACCAATTATGTTTAAGAAAAAGTGTGAGAAGTAAATAATCGAATTAAGGAGATTAGCAATAAGTAGTGAACTCGCTCGATCGCAATGCTACCCTCAATGCAGTGGATATTTACTTCGACCCGGACATTATCCTCCGATACCGACACGGTGACCTATTTTGGTATCCCGTTCGCCTGGAAAGGTGAAGCATTTATTAATCACCGTCTGCATCTTCGAACGATGCTGGATTAAACTACCAAAGCGCCCTTGAAGCCACACCAACGTCTTAAACTCCTGATACATCTGGTCCTGAAGATGAATCACTCATTAGTGTTGAGCCGAGTCCACCGTAACACGCTCAAAGCTATGGACTGTATGATTCGCCAATTTGTTTGGCAGTGGCTCCACCTTCCTAAAGACACACCACTCAGCTACATCCATGAGCCGATTCGTTTGGGCATCTCGAGTTTGTCCACCACTACTCCCATCTCGCGCAAATCTCGAGCGGAGAGACTGCTCTCCAGTCAATATCCAGTTCTGCGGAATGTGGTCAAAGATAATTCGTTTGGCCCTATCTTGAGGGATGTGAACGTCCCGGTACGCGTTCTGGGTGTAGTGGTGACGAACAAGAAGGAAGCCCATGCGCCATCGATGGATAAACTCTCCCACACGCTAGACGGCCGTGGAATTCAGGAAGTGTCACGCTCTCCACTACCTAATCGTTGGCTGTTTAACGCAGACCGCATCTTCCCCAGAATCTTTATTCGTGCCATCCAGCTCAGATGTAGTCTGTTGCGGACTAAGGTCCCAGATTCACGACCTGGCCGGTTCTCTACCGTGTCAACCGCAGTCAACTGGAAAGACTGGCTCATATTCTACAGTCATGCTGGATCACCCATGACGTGCGTTGCGCTCGACAGAACCGTGTGGCCAAAGACCTGGAGAAACGACTGCGCAACTTGGGTTATACAGTCTTCGAGGAGTTGCGAGTACCAACGGCGAGCTCATTCATCAAACCCGATGTGATCGTGGTTCGTGATGGCACTGCTGTGGTGCTTGACATCAGTATAGTGGATGGCTACTGAAGTCAACTTGCCTGAACGGACAAGGTCGCGAAGTACAGAATCGACTCTCATAATGCCGCTATTCAATCGGTCCTCCATACTTTGAGTGATGATGTGAACTCTGTCTCACTCACCTTTGATCACCTCTTTTCGCGGTATTATATTTCTCTCTTCATGTAGCCCTACTCTTCGACTGGGGCTGCCCTCCTACGCAGTCACAGATTTATGTCTACTGACTGTTCTAGGTTCCGTAAAAACCTACGACGCATTTATGCGAGGAACCTGGCGTTAACTGTTGCCACCTCTCTGACAGTTGTCTCCTTGTGAAAGACATTTTTCTGTCCCGATGCGTGAGCCTTGACTGTGATAGCATCCCTGTGCCCTGAAGAGCTTTTGACTTTGTGAGACTGACCGTTCAACTTAGTTTCTTTTTTACTCATTTTTTCGTGTTTCTTCTATTCTAAAATTTGTCTGTTACATACCGCATACGTAACTTTTCACTTGATGACTGAACTCTTAAATTACTGATGAGTAGTCGGTGATTTGGTCAATTTCAAGTTGAACATCACCCACAATTGATCGCAGCTGTCGCACTCTCATAGACTTTCCAGTCGGCACCTTCCGAACAGCGGATGCACTAGACTCGAATTTCGCTCTTATCAGAGCTAGTCAGTAGTGCCACTGCCGGGACTAGAACTCCGGACACGCTTTCATGAGGCAACCTTGTTTACCACTGTGCCAGTGACCTCACATTAGGCACCACTGAATTATCATATTTGAACACTCAACCACTTTCGCCTGTGAGTAATGATCAGGTTGTCTGATCGTCTCGATAGGAGATACAGTTACATCACGAATGAGAGGTGCACCAAAAATACACAAGGATGGAACACCCCTGCGACCAATTTTGTGTATGAGCAATTCTGCATACCATACAGTTGCTCGATGGCTGGTTGAAATTTTGGACCCCATTCGCAAACTGTTATCTCCCCATTGCCTAAAGGATTCTTTTGAACCAGCTGAGACATTAGAACGCGTGTCGGTGAGTTCACAAACTATGTATTCCACTGACGTTGATTCCCTTTTTACTAACGTTCCTCTTCATGAGACAATTGAGTTTTTGTTATTTTATTTCCAGCCAAAACCGTGATATAGGTATTCCACTTGAATATTGTAAGGATCTCATTATATTGTGTACAGAAAATATCAGGTTCAATTTTGAAGGGCTTTCTTATAGACAAATAGATGGAGTAGCTATGGGTAGTCCGTTATGCCCAACATTAGCCGATATCTTCTTGGGAATGATTGAACGGCAAGTCTCTGATAATATTGCCAAAACGTTATTGTACAAGCGGTATGTTGATGATATATTGATTTTTACAGATACTGATCATTTTGATTCATTTTTTAATCTTCTTAACTCTATTCATTCGAACCTATCTTTGTCTAACCAAAAGGAATCAAACAACAGTTTAGCATTCTTAGATGTACTCATCACTAGATGTGTGTGGGGGAATTACAGCGATCAATCCATCGCAAAGCAACATGGGGCGGTCAATATCTCCAGTTCTCCAGCTTTGTCCCGATAGCGTACAAGCGGGGTTTGATCAAAACTCTATTTCATAGGGCCAGTTGTATTTGCACTCCTGATAAGTTGCAGAGTGAACAAGAAATGCTGAGGAAAACGCTGCTGGCAAACGGATATCCTGAAAAGTTCATAGATATTCACAGCAAGGCGTCCAAATGCAATGGGCCAATGCAAACAGCTTAAAAGAAAGATATATTTCTATTTTTGCAATTCAAAGGCGATCATCTAGCAAACGACATCAAGCACAAACTGAAGTGTGCCCTATCCCGTACGTATGCGGCTGCCCAATTACGCTTGGTTCCAACCACCAAAGGACCCGTTCTACACAATCGCGAACGCAGTCTGTCTGACCATTCTGTCTCTCACGTTGTCTATAAGTTCACTTGCAGTTGCGGTGACGTTTACGTAGGCAGAACAGCCCGACGGCTATCCCAGTGTGTGGCCGAACACGTCCTAAACTAGTTAAAACAGCGCATGACACAACAACCGGAAACCGGTGAATCTGTTACTCGAAGCCCCGCATCATCAATGGCCAGGCACCTCATGATAACAGGTCACCAGGTGGTCCCACTTGACTAGCAAAATATTGTTACGTCATCAAAACTCGAAACTACTGACCTTTAGCAAAGCCATGCTGAGTAGAGCTCACCAGCCGGTGCTATGTGCACAAAAGTGGGTGAAGCAACCTATAAGGTTGCCGTGGTGTGATTGTATGCGTGTCCATACCCTGTCTATCTCTAATTTTCAAGTCGAACATCACCCACAATTGATCACAGCTGTCGCATTCCCATAG
>JTDE01000059.1:35711-62547 GCA_014338405.1 Paragonimus skrjabini miyazakii | reverse complement strand
CACTAGACTCGAGTTTCGCTCTCATTAGAGCTCGTCAGTAGTGCACATCATCGCCACCGCCGGGACTTGAACCACGGACATGTTGTTCATGAAGCAACCGTGTTTACCACTGCGCCATTGACCTCATGTTAGGCACGACCGAATTATCATATGTGAACGCTCAACCACTTTCTCTAATTGTCAGTCATATATAACTTGCATGTTTTACGTTTGCGACTAATGAGAGTAAACGAAATGTCAACATATCGTAACATGTCTTGTTTCTGCGCTGATGAAGATACAGTTACTGTCAGTTAACTGCAATCGATAACCCCGCGATTAGGACTTCCTAGACAGGTCGAAAACTTCGACCTCATTAAACCTGCTTGGCGATATTTTAGATTACTGATGAGTAGTTAAAACAGTTATATCCCTTCAGTAATCTGAACAAAACGGTGGGAAGACGAACACTGGCCGACGGATCAATAAAGCGTGGCATTTACAGGAAACCAACATGGTCTGCCAGTATATGCATTTCACTAGTTTCAACCCGGTGAAATATAAGCGGGGTGTAGTGAGAGCACTATTCACCAGAGCACGCCGCATTTGCACACCCGATTGTATTGAGCAAGAGCTAGAAATGCTTAGAACGACTCTGGAGGGTAATGGGTGCCCCAGAAGCGGTATTCAGCGTCACAGTGAATGCAGGCCCAAAAGCAGTAAAAATGATGAAGTCCCGAAGAAGTTAGTATATATTGAGCTACTATTCAAAGGGGATAACACGATGATGCGAACAACCCAACGAGTTGTATCTTCGCTGAAACGTACTTAGAACGCAGCCGAATTGAGGGTCCCTAATCAGACTTGCAAGTTACCTGTGCCTACAATCAAAGGAGATCAACCTATCGGCGCCAAATCACACTGTGTTTACCAATTCTCATGTGACTGCGGAGAAAGTTACATAGGCAGAACCGATAGACCATTGGTCTCAAGAATGAAAGAACATGTACCTAAGTGGGTTCACAAACAGGTCTCAAAACTGGACACTGTAGTCACAGGGTATCGTAAGACCCCAGCTTCGTCGATCGGACGACACATCCTGTCAACTGGCCACAACGTGGACCTGACCTCAGCCTTCACCATCATAGTACGCCACCACAACCCACGGTTTCTAAAATTTGCTGAAGCCGTCGCGATAAAACGGTTCAAACCTGTGTTGTGTATACAAACACAATTATTTGTGAACCTGAGGTTACCCTGTTCCTAAGTCGCAGTGAGTGTCATTCAGATCACACGACTGGACGTTTTCGTTATTGTCGGTTTCTTTGTTCATACCCCCCATGTATTGTAGACGTCAATTTTGAAGTTTCCCGTGTTATTGGTTATTTGGTACTGATGAGTAGTCGAGGATTTGGTTAATTTCAGTGTTGTTGATGATGCAGCGTCCCACACTTAACGGACAGCTTGCTTTCACATTCACCTATTTTTTTACACATCTGTTACGTAATTTTGGTGTCACCGTTTGTTTTTCCCCTGAAGGAAGATATATTGTTCTTCGAAATAAACGATAAAAAGAAGACCGCGAGCTGTGGATACAGTGGATACAGTTCACTATATCAAACTGTAATCACTGGCACAGGTGGCAACACGTAAAACAATTGGTTAGGGAAGGTGAGGCAGACAGGTGTCTATCACCCCACGTCATAGTGATGGTTGAATCGCGAAGGGCTCAATTGTTTGACGGTTGTCGGATTAATGGCAGCAAGGCCAACAGGACACTCCTGATTGACTGTAGTCGTGTCGATCCAGCCTACGGACACGTCTGTGTCGCCCACGAACTGCCAATCCATAACCTGCGATCAACACAGAGAAAACGCTCAAAAGAGAATTTACATCTTCCACTTCGCCGAAGGTGAGTAAACGCTGGAACTTCTTACATAAAGGTTGGTGCCGCAATGAGTACAGCAATCGCATTTGGGGTGGCCCGCTTCAAAGGAAAACCATGTTAGAGACTTGACTCAGTAAGCTGACACCAAGGATTCCTCCTAAGCAGGAGGGCTGAAAAGAATATGGACAGCTTTCCTGATATGTCTTACCCAAGCAATGCCGTCACACATGGGTGTTCCGAAAGCACATCATGTGGGTTATGACCCTGGTTTCCCATCAGATTCTCCTTAAGGCGTCCAACATTGCTCTGTTGAAACTGTTTGAAGAAAAAACGCCACTAGAGATCACGGAACAGAGATAATTGAGCTGCAACAACACAACCTATGAAGGAAGTGGACACAATGACAGTTATGTGCATATAAGTCTTCATTTCCCGAATTTCGTCACAAATGTAAAAGAAAATAATCGCGTTCGAATATTCCTAAGATTCTTTCAAAAAACAAAGTATAACGATCATGATAGAAATCTCCAGAGAAACTCTTTTAACTATGCGCTGGTCCTTTTTGTTTCAGGAACGCCATAAGTTAGAATATGTAATCCTTTAAGAAAGTTGGAGTTTATTTGGAAAACTTTAAAACTCTTAAGTGGTATACTTGGTAGCTTTCCAAAGATCATAGATAATTTTCTACGGCTCAACGAGGGAATTCATGTTATCTTCTCAATGAACACGATAGCACATTTTAAATTCGAATATTTCGGATCATCAGTCCGAAAAATTGAAATTTAAAATGTACTGTCGTGTTCATTGAGAACATAACATGAATTCCCTTTGCCCCGACGAGAGTGGACTTAAAAGCAGTGTGACGGCTTGCGCATCTCGATGACCTATTGGGCTAAACTGGACGGTGTGGCCACCACATCTACAGAGTCAATCATGTCAGACAAGTCAATAGGTATAGGTGTGGCAAACCAGTCTCCTGGTCCTCCAGGCTGAGGGTTCAAAGAAGGTGGACATCTTTTTCCAAAAAAAGTACCAATTGTGGTACACTGCCACCCACCCAATGCCTTGTAGTACAGGCCTTGGTTGAGAACTCTAATCGTTCTCCTGTCAAGGTCTGAGCGTCGTGTCAGTATTCCAGCCTACACACAACAATGAATAATCACAACGCCAGTAATTTCATACTGTATCAGCCGTCTCGCAGTATAAACCGGGTCGCCCTATCTGCTGCTTACAGCAGGGTGGATGAGTGAAAACATGCTACTGCCGCCCCTTCCCCCATTGTCCTAACAAATTCCGTTCTCAGGAAACTCCCGAACTCCATTTCTGATAATTAATCCACAGGTCCCACAACAGATGTAGCTAAACGTGATAGCACTGAGTCGATAAGCTCCGTCTCTTACGATTTAGCTTCAGACCTCCTTCGTTCCTTGCTTAGACCTAGAATGCGAATTAACATAGGTGCCCTCAACGTTCGCACTATAAAACGGATTGGTCAACAGGCCACTCTCGTACGAACGTTAGAATCACTGCATGTCGATCTCTGCTGTATCTCAGAGACCAGAATCCAGTACAGTAGTCAACGTACGGAACAAACAGCACCCGCATTATCTCCCCGATACTGTTTATACAGTTCGGGTGACTCCACAGCCGCCGTTACAGGTCAGGCTGGAGTAGGTATAGTCCTCAGCCGCATTGATAGACTGGATTCCTGTTACCAGCAGACTTTGTGCTGTCCGCTTGGCAGGTTCCGTTAAGGTCAGCTCTAGACGCAAGACTTTCAGAAATTTATTCATTGTGTCCGTTTACGCTCCTACTGACTGTAGTGACGTCGGCGTCAAAGACGCGTTTTACTCGGATCTGGCCGCTCTTCTTCGGTCGACACGTGGCTCTGATATAGTCGTTCTGAAGGAGATATGAATGCCCAGGTCGGCCGCCTTAGTGTGGCCGAATCTCATCTAGATGACAGGTTTGGGATAGTGTCACATCGATCTGATAATGGCGGACGATTGTTGCGGTTGTGCGCTGAACATTATTTTTAACCAGCACTAGTTTTAGGCATCGTGCACATCATTGCTATACTAGGCGCCCGCCTTCTCCGAATCAGGCATGGTCTCAGATAGACCACATAACTGTAAGTTATATGTGGCGGGGTTCCATTCAAGAATGTCGTTCTTACTGGAGCACGCACTTTGATTCAGATCATGCGTTGGTACGTTGTCGTTTCATTTTCACTTTTGCTGGACAACGACCACACCGACAGCAACGACCTGCTGTTGAGAAACTGGCTTTACCATCGGTAAAGCTTAAGTACTAAACCAGTTTAGAAAGCTGTCTTAGTAGTTCTCACTCCGAAGATCCTTATAGATGCTGGACTCATAACTTACAGGTCATTCGGAAAGCAGGTACTGTAGCATGCGGCACGAGAGTAGATGAGTTAAACAAACATTGAATCTCGGAGAAATCTCTGGAGTTGTTAGAAGCCAGACGGAACATTCCTCCTGGTGGTTCACATAACAAGTCCGTAGGACACTTAAACATAATCTAAAGGCTGATCGTGAGGCTTGGTTAGTTGAAAAAGTTAGGGAAATAGAGACCGCTTTTGCTTCAGGGAACACCGACAAACTCCTTGAGTTTAATCGTGCTACTGGTCTCAGGCGACCGTCTGTCAGTGAAACTATCAGCGAAGCAGACGGCACACTCATCAATAATAAGTCGAGAAGGTTAGAGACGTTAACAGAGATTTTGACTCAGTCGTTCCCACTTGTTTGGACGACGAAGACTATCCCTCCATGCTGGGACCACACGATAATAGTTCCTATATTCAAGAAAGGTATAAACGGCTCTTACGAAAACCAAAGGGGAATTAGTTTGACCCCAGTCATTGCTAGGGTTTTGGCATTCATTATACTTCATCGACTCACTGCAGTTCTGGAAGTAAGCATTAGGAAAGAACAGGCAGGGTTTCGGCATCGGCGGGGATGTATAGATCACATTTTTACTCTTCGTCAAATTTTGGGGCAGCATCATGTGTACCGCCGGCCAGCAATTGCCGTATTTCTTGACTCATCATCATAATAGCAACCATGAGCCTGACCAAAAGGTACTGTGGCTCGGGCCGCCGTTCACCTCAACAGTGACGCAGAATATCCTAGAAGAAAACGTTACTAAGGAGTTTGAAAATTATTAAAACAAGACTAAGCGGAAGAACTAGAATGGTATGGATACAGGTCTGCCATTGACTGCGACACATCGCCATCTCGAATAGCGTCTCTAACCAGCGGTTTGCGTGATCACGAAGACCTCATCCAGGCAGGCAAAACCTACCCAGTTTGCACAATGGAGCAGTCAGGGTCTTCCTATTTCGTGACCACGTTGTTGGTTGACTACAGACTATAAAGGTGCGTTCGATTCGGTGGATCGATCTACACATTTACAGTCGCTTAAACACAGGAGTGTACCGACCAAGTATATGAACATACCGTCCGCGCTTTAGTCCTATACTTCCGCTCAGGTTAGGGTTTGCGGTCTGACAGTTTCAGCACCATGAGCGGCGTTCGTCAAGGCTGTTCCCCTGCACCATTTTCGTTCAATTCCGTCATAGACGACGTAATGGAGGACTGTCCCCAATAATCACAAAATGTCGGCGTGGAACTCCTACCTGGTGAAAGGCTGACTGATTTTGATTATGCTGACGACAAGGTGTTGCTGTTTGACACTTTCCAAACAGCACAAACAACACTAGAGTTTATTTTCCGTTCTGCTAAATACTTCGGAATGCGCTTTATACCCTCGAAATGCAAAGTGCATCCGCAAGATTGTTGTGGTTATGTAGATTTAATGTTAGATAATGAAGTCATGGAGGTTTTTGACCGATTTGTATGCCTGGGAAGCTGCATCAGCGGCGGCGCGTATTCCCAAGGCTAGAGCGGTGTTTTCTAATCTGAGGTACTCATGGCGACAGAAAGGCATTTATCTGAAGCTTATGGGTCGCGTATATCAGACAACAGTAAGGGCTGTATTACTATACGACAGCGAAACCTAGCCGCTCAGGGTAGAAGATGTGAACCGTCTTCAGGTGTTTGACCACCGATGTCAACGTTCACTCGCTCGTAACAGATGGCACCAGCGGGTAAGCAACCAGGAGGTTAGGAAGCGGGTGTTTGGCATTAACCATCAAAAGAGTTCTTTTGTTCAGTTACTGCATTTGCACAGACTTAGATGGTTAGGTCATGTACTAAGGATGCCAGCTAGTCGTTTGCCGCATCGAGCACTGTTTGCCGACGCTACAACCGACTGGCGCAAATTGCGAGGTAGACAGATGATGGCCTGACGTAGAAAAATGAAGTCATTTATGAAGAGGTTGGTCACTGTAGTTCGGGTTCGTCTCCCGGGCTGAGGCTCTCCTGACTCACAGAGCCGGTGACATGAGAAGTTAGGTGAGATGGTAGCTAACCGAGCTCAGTGGCGTGAATATTGTCGTTGTTTGTCCGAGTTGTCTGTGAAGTGAGTGAACTGAATGACGCGGGGCAGTGAAAGTCGTGAGGAAGCTATCTTGCTGATGACGCCTTACTTCCACTTACAGCTTTGTTGTTTGTTTGCAAGGTGTGGGCGCCTTGATGTTGTATGTTTGAATGTAGACGTAGCTATTTTTAGGGGTTAGGTCCCCTTCCCCTCCCCTTCTTTTTTCTTCTCTCTTCCTATACAGGTTTTTTCCTTTGTGGTTGTGTGGTAATTAAGCATTAGTGTGAACCACTGATGCATTGCTGTTCATAGTGATGATGATCATAAGTACACAATGTGAAAACGCTAAAACATGTTTACTAAAGCATTAAATGTAGAATATTTGGTCTAAGTTTCAGAAATCAGCTCCAACGGTTCATTCCTTCTCTTTTACCACTTTCACACCGACAATCCTCTGGGACAATAAAAGCCCGAAATAATTATTTTGAGGTCTACTGTAAACCCAACATTTAGGACATCACCTTGGGGTTTCTGTACTCATGTTGTTCCACAGTCGCAAGACGTAAAGTATGCGATAAACGTGTTTCTTGAACGGTAAAGTTAGATTAATGGTATTGTTTATCATTTGTACATCTGAAGATTCAATCTCCTGCATCCCAAGTCTTCTACGTGAATACTTTTTTATATCCCAGTAAAGAGTTGGAGCTCAAGTCCATAAATTTTCAGTGGTTCAGTGCAGCAGATAATCTCGGATCACGATAAGAGGAAGACGAACCGCGTGTTAGTTGGATCACGGATTACGTGACCAAAAAGGTAAGTTAAGGTTGTCTCTAGATAATTCGACTATCGACTGTTCACTAGCGTCGTCCAAAAGAACACTAAAGTGGGTATTGTTCTAGTAAACAACATTTTGTGGCCACAAAAAGCAATAAGATATAACCTGAACAGATGGCCCTGGTACCAGTTATCAACACAGGTTGCTCTAAATGGACCGTTGCGGTTGGAAAGATAACGATGTCATGGTGGAATCGTTTCTCAACAAGAAAAACCACAATAAATTGTTAAACAATAAGGAATTCCTAAAAATGCTAATTAGAATTCACAAACAATTAAGTAACGTTAAATAATGCTAACAGTGTCCAAAAGTTTTACCATAAGAATTTCACAAAGAAGTGAAGATATCTATCTCATTGACTTGTTTGTATTCATTTCCACATTATAAGAGCTTACTCAATGGATGCAAGTGAAGATGATATTTTCGTGTGAATTACAGCACGGACTTT
The DNA here is from genome assembly GCA_014338405.1 of Paragonimus skrjabini miyazakii. Classification (NCBI taxonomy): domain Eukaryota; kingdom Metazoa; phylum Platyhelminthes; class Trematoda; order Plagiorchiida; family Troglotrematidae; genus Paragonimus; species Paragonimus skrjabini miyazakii. Next base: position 54,936 of record JTDE01000059.1, on the reverse strand, counting down.
AGGATCACTTGACGAAACGTTTCCCCCGAAATCACTAGAAAGAATGTAGTAAAGGCTTCAACCTCGCAAACAGGTCCTTCTGCAATGTTTTCAGACTGAACGAAGTCTTCTACAACAACATGAAAGATATCAACCAAGCGCAAGTTCTCAACCGTACCAATGAAAATGATGTGAAACAGCGTAGCCCTAGCACTGGTCAGGATAGTAACAGCATTTCTAACATCCACATAGGTGACGACATGGCCCAAGTCGCCCAAACGTACATCGAATTCGATCCACAAATGTCATACACATTCTCTTCCCCTACCCAGATGAACAGGTGGATTAGAGAAGCAGTCAGTAATTATTCAAAAACCTAGGAGAAGGCCAAGCTGAACTCGAGTACCAAGATAAAAGAATAAAAAACGCGCAGTCAGCTCACTCTTGTACAACAAAGAGGCTCGTTAAACACGATCCACAAACGCAGAGAGGATCGAAGGCCAACGGTTCTCTGACGGACGCATCAGGTAAGTGTTAACACACGTAGAACCAATTCAAGAAGTATATATTCCAGTTTAGAGCGATAATGAATATCCATTTGTAAACTGAGAGCATTAAGAACACCAGGTGGCAATAAGGCGACCCTTTAAAATGAAAGCTAAGGGAAAATGTGGCCCAGCTGATCGAGAAAGTAGGTCAGGCAACCCTCGGAAAAAAAAAACAATAAAATAACAACCAGTGTACTCTTGAACAGAATTAGGGTACAATCAGTGCGAAAAATAAAATAATCTCCGAATGGAAAGTTCATCGCAAAAGAAAGAAAACGTACGTGATACAGTTTTACTCGCTGCTCCCGTGGACGACGAATTTAAACTAAGATTCGCCGTGACAATAAATGAAATCATCATTCGATGGGAGTGTATCACAGGTGTATGTCCAAGAAATCGAGAGAAATGCTAACCAGAACATGTGCAAGAAGGACGGATAAATCGGTGACAACTGGAAACAATCGGGTGCACACAAACGCTGGAAGATTACGCGTCAATTATAGAGGGAAGAACGCACAAAGCAATAGCACATCTGACTTTCGTATTATCTCTACTTTCCATTCCAGTGACCAAATTCCGCAGTCGTTGTCCTGCAGCATAAATACAAAAAAAAAGAGTGCAGAACAAGAAGTTCGTAAACAAACAATAAAATCAACGATGAACTCACCAACCTATTGACTGCGTGAGGTACGCAGAAGACACTGTCCGCTAGTGTCAGCCATCACCTAGAGTACACAACCTACATCAGGATTACACAGGTATGTTAGCGTAAGAAGGCCATGGAAAACATGAGCTTACCATGAATCCCAGACTGATTGTTCTTGCCAATCAGTGTGTCTTTCGGCTGCGTTCGTTTATGTCGCTAAGAGGTGGTGTATTTGGCCGCCAAAAATGCGATATCCGAGTGCACTAAACTGTTGATTTGACCTAGAGCATACAATCTTGAAGACCCACACTCCAGCTGACAACAACCAACTGGATAGTCAGCAATGTTGACCGACAGCAGTAATCCAGTGCTCACTAGTCCATTCAGCAGAACTTAAAATTATATCATAGCCCACAGAAAAAAACAACAACATTACGCCAACCAGTTCAGAAAATGTGAGCAGACGCACTGCAGATGCACCTGAAGCTGACTGGTTTACATCAATGCAAATACTAACATACTCCGTTGACTCCTTATCTCATTGTCCCTTTGTTGGTTATTCACGGCGACGCATAAGTCAACTTCATTACACACTGCTGAATACGAAAATCATGATAGAATAATCCAATACTTGTCTATCTCATATGAATGACAAGATTACATGGCTTACCCAATTACCAGCTAAAGACTACATCTGTTGTCGTTAAAACTGCCAATCATACAACACTGTCTAAGAGAAAGCCTAATCCTGAGCGCAACGGTTCCATGTTAGGTGACTGGTTGCTACTAAAGAAACGCCTAACGATGTACTTTATCAACTCCTTAGTACTGATTGCACCAATACGCAGATCTGAGTATCTGTTGCTTGCTTCAGTCCTATGCGCTTCAACGCCGTTCGGTAACTGTCAAAATGGCGGCAGCCGTGCACAATAAAATGTGTCCTCTATGTTCACATGGTTTTCGCTTCTGTAGTTGCCTACTACAATACTGTTCGGCCGATTAACCATACTAGCCCAACTCAGCTGAAACATGAAAAACTTCACCTTTTGAGTCTCCGCTCAGTATCTCACAGTACTCCGGCAGTCAGACTTCTATCAAGAAATATTCCGAGGAAGAAGCCGCACATCACCTTTTTATGGTACTTCACATCTGCACTAGTTATAGAGTGATTACTAGACTTCTTTTGATGAGGGAGACGCTGTACAACTATCAGACCACTACATTTAGAATACTGTCCTCCATCATGGGGGAATATTGAAAACTGACGTTGTTGTGACCTGCCCATGCTGCAGGAGCGTCACCTATCAGCGGAATGACGTCAGTTTTCTATTTCCCACAGACGGCTGAAAAGTCTGTGAGAATGTCAGGAGTGCAATCAATCACGAAGTGATACACAATTCATATTGACTGTGAAAAAAACCTACAACTTGCCAGTTCTCTAGTTTTCCGTGCAGAAACAACTCGCCTGCTAACTACTCACGACCGCTACGTATGAGCAACCGCCTGAGCCGCTTCACCAGCAGTTGATATATGTGATAAAATGCTATGCTACTTGTAAAATAATCAGTAGTATCGATAAATAGATTCGTACTAAATTTGGTGCGGATATCTTACAATCAGTAGTATCTTTCAAAAGCACATGCAAATCTGAGAATCAAACGATAAGCGCTAAACATCACAGTAAAAACAATACAATTGACTGAAAGGAAAATGAATCAGTTCAACAACCACAGAGGAGCATCAGTGGGGTAATAGGAATACCTTAACAAACCACTACAAATATAATTCAAGTGATTTTGGTAACACAATGTCCTCATTTGGACGCCTTTGACGGGATGCCTGATACATGATAAACTCAAAAAGCGTTTGCGCTGTTTAGTGGGCGCTTACCTTCGATCAAATGAGGATAGTGCTACTTAAATCTAGTGTTCCGCCACATCTGAACTGACATGTTCAGCATATCCCGATGTTTTTCCAGAGCTATCATAACATGCAATCGATGTGACCTGCTCCAAAGAACCAACTCACAGAGTAGACAAGCACGACAAGACCGATAGGCTGTCTGCGTCATAAGATTAGAAGAACTGAAGCGATGATGAAGTGTAGGAAGAGGTCTAACTGATCATCGGTTTCACTCCGCGCGTTAGCACAACAATTGGCAAACGAGACAAAAGGCGAACTTCCTTCCTATTTGCTAACCGACAAAGAGAAACTATGTGACATACTATTCACAAAGGTATAACGCGTATGGACCAATATGCAAATTTTGCAGCCGAAACACAAAATAAAACTTGTGTGCTGTCTGAATCCTGAAATCCAAATTCCAATTTTATGGACGGTGACTTTCACGCAAACGGAAACCCCCAGAGTTTTGTTGTCTCAACCAAGATCACAATAACCGAAAATGCACGAACCACCACCGTAGACTCCGCAAAGTAATCAATGGGATCGATTCTCAAAAGAGTAACCGAATTTCCAGATGTACACTGTCGGCTCAGACTCCATACACTCCTTGGTTGTATTTGTGTACCAACGAATGTTGATCGAATGGTACGACATTTACAGAAAAGAATCCAGAAACAGCGTCCCTAATAGCTGTGGTACAATGAAACACCGGTGGTTAACGTCATTATCCCCCTTAATCTGATGATGCTGACTGTTAAGTAAGCAGGAGTAAAACGTTTTATTGTTAAAGTCGATGAATAAGCTGACAAAGGCGGTTCATTTGGATGCCAAACAGACTAGAGTAACGACCGAGTTAGTAGTTTTATCAAATGAATGAACGTCACGAAAACGGACAAAACCAGTAAATGGAAAGTCAATGATTGTCAGTGTAGCTTTCTCGAAATTGGTTTGGATGATATACAGTATTTTTGTTTCACGTGCATATTCCAAATACTGAGCTAACCTTCTGTCGAAAAAGCTGAGCCTGTTGCCAGGCGGAAGAATTATTAGTGATAATCCTTTCGTTTCCTTTGGTCCACAAACGACCTTGTAGGCACAGTTGCTTAGCTCCTTTAAAATCCACTAAATCAAACAGCGGATTCGAACCTGGAGTCAGACGAACACACATGCCATCACCGCCAATCTCTGCAGTGTCTGAGGTGCATAGAACCAAATGAGCTGCGGCATCTTCGGAATGACAAACCATGTTGGCAAACAAGGAGACCTGGCGGAACGAAAGTGAATAGTTAACGAATCAGGACGACAAAAACAGGGTAATTGAAGATACCCAAGTGTGGCCTAACAACAACACTCACCGATATAAGCATCTCTGTGATCACGAATGTTTCTCAGCACTACTTTGTTCATACATTTTTTAAATGAACTAGCGTGGTGAAAACAGAGATTCGCAATGGCTAAAGGAGAGTTTTTCAATGAGCGACAATGGATAATGTTCAGATGAAATAACAAAGTAACGTGTGTTTAAAACTATGTATATCTGGATCAGCTTTATCGTAGCTCAGCAGATAGTTGAATTCAACTCACCGCTTACTCCAATAACTATAAATGAATCTCAGATAACCCTGTTGTGTGCAATAAGCGTTACAAACAGATATGTGAATACTGCTCAACAGAATAATTTATTTTCACTCCAATCGTTGCTTCAAAATCGCACTCGGTAATTCTGGGTATATAAACTGTAAACCGGTGCACCAGCACACCACCGCTGGTAGTGATAGTTTTACTGATCAACTACTCGAGGTAGGAGGGAATGCAAGCGCAGAGATTAGCCAGTTCACAAAAGCAGTACATGTTGAGCCAGTGGGACCATGCACATGAGTGTGCGTCATCGCTTGAGTACACCAGAACAATCGTAGGTGTACTTCAAATGTCAATTTTGGATTGATCAGCAATAGTCGAGTTGAATTCAGTCAAAAAGATTACACGTGCATTTCAGCACGTTGAAAATAGGAATAAGCCAATCCAAAATTTAATCGCGAGATATCCATCTCTGGATAAGACCTCATTTAAACAGATGGTGCACTAAAAAAATTCATTCATCCGATGCGGTGAAGTCCATTCCGATTTCACTTGAGAGTTACTAAAACTGTACTCAACTCGTACCCACTCGCGGGTGAACGAATAGGGTAGTCAGCTTGTACCAAAAGAATCACGTGTTCATGTGTCCAACATGTAACTGCTGCCTACGGAATACCAGCGTGGACAAAACTAGATATCAAGGAGTTTACCTTGTGCCGATGCAAAAAACATAAACTAGCTTTCTCAAAATAATAAAACATACTACATGCGGACGATCAAAAAGACCACTGAAAGACACAGCAGAGGTTAGCGGAAATGAATGCGAACATATGCGAATAGTGTAGCGTACATTGAACAAGCTAAATGAGGCCACAATAACATTGTTCATCAATCGCTCAGCTAAACAGAACAACCTAACTGGTCAGCCAGCTTAGATCAAACAAAGGGTCTCGTATGCACTTGGTCAAGTGGTTCAGCAGAAGAATCTACCATTCTCACAAGACTGAAAATTAACTAAGTTTCGTTTGTTAAACCCACAGGCGATTTGTACCTTGTAACACCCACGGTCACATGTGGGCTGAACAGTGTGGACTGGAAGTGAGCAGCAGCTGGTGGATTACAAATTGAATTGTCGCCATACGGTACCTCTGGTTTTGCATTCCAGTTGGAAGAACCAATCTATCTGCCTTCCGTAATGACTTGGTTATACAACGTAGTCTTCGAATAACTGAAAATCCCAGTAGAAATCATGCAAAACAATTTTGGTTTCAACGAACAGAACTGTTTTTGATAAATTCTCATCTTAGGCCGGTACAATTATCTATCAAATCAAATAAAAGTTAGGGGAGTTATAGTACGAAGGTACTATTTTTGATCAATAACTTCCCTTACTGTTACTTGATATGCTATATAATTGTACCGGCCTAAGATGAGAATTTATCGGAAACAGTTCTGTTCGCTGAAACCAAAATTATTATACAACGTATTGTAAGCTTATTCAACACAACACTGTAACGTGTATAAATACACATCCCATTTGGTCCCTAGATTTCTTATTTATGTTTACGTTACAGCAATATTGTCAGACCGTCAAAAACTTAATGGAATAGTTGCAGTGACCGAAAATGGAATCAACAGCTGTACAAGCGGTGATCAAAGGCACCACTACTGAGCCACCTCGAGGCTCGCTATGAAAAGAAAATAACAATGCAGAGTAGATCACATGATATAGTCCAGAGTTCACAAGATAAAAAACCACTGGGATTTGGTTTAACATCACCTACTTTGCCTATTTCGTAGTCTTGCCGATCCAAGCGTAGATGCCATTCGATAACACCATCACGATCGGCTGGACTATCGTCTTCTCGAGCCAGGTAAACCATGTGCCAGTCTTGTTCAACCTGCGACAAGTCAATAAATGACTTTATAGTCTTGTTATCGAATGCGCGGCTTTAACAAGTTGATTAGCAGTTTTTAGTGTTGAACGACATGCGACGTGAACTCTGAGAATTGCGTCAAGCACGCCAAACGCATATGAGGAAAACGCATTTAAGTAGATATGTTACATTTGTCTTGAAAATGTAGAGTAGCACGTGGAATCAATGAAAGTACATACTTGAACCTACGATAATAAAACGGGTTAGACGATCACGTAGATGAACTTGACACACAACAGAGATAAATACATGTGACTGCAAGATTCATCCGTCTATTACGCAGACTAATCGGGAAACACGGATAAACGATGCAATTGATTGATCGTCGAGAATGTTCTCAACGTTCGTCCCATATATATCCCCACCGACCGAGAGACAAAACAATCAAGAATAGGTTTTATGATGTAGTAATGTATGTGGCATCATGTCATGAGAAATCCAACCAATTGGACAAACGTTGCGTTATCGGGACGGAAAACTTCATATGTAGAGGATACATGGTCAGGTGATGGTGATACAATTCACATACACTTGATGCAGAATGCAGCCACAATTCAGTGATCTGAGTTTGTATAGGACGGCGGACTAATCACATCAAGTAAACTGAACGTTGAAGACAATCTTGGTGACCAGTCGTTTACATTCGTTGATTGTTTATCTTGTTTGGTCTACGAAGTGGGTTCGGTGAACATATTGGCCTCATTTACAAATCTCAATGAAAGGGAACAGAGGTACAGAAAATAACCCCTCACACAGGAATAATGATTAGATATGCTAGCACCTGAGCGAGCAATCGGAAATTTTCTGGTTTGAACGCCTTAGCCGAATTCTGTTCAGGCACACTTTTTCACAACGATCGACTGCCTCAAGTGCAACATTATGAGTAGTACATGCCACAAAAGAGAAAAAGTTCACGAATATTAATGAAACTAAGATGCGGACGGAAAACGCGCGTGGAAAATTTACACAACCGCAAACACATTTCGCCCAGTATATGTAACAACCTTTCGAGCTACGTTCCGCCATCGAGTGACCAACGTTCGCCAACCCTTAAGGCCGGCTTTCTCAGCATCTCTGATTAACGTCTGTGGATCTGCTTTCGAGCAGGCAACATGATCTTGCACACTAGGTGTGATCGGCTTTGGTTGACTGAATGGCCGCTGATAGATGTCCATTGCGGAGTTGTATCGTAGATAGAACATACCTTGTCGAAACTCCTCCTCTGTGGGCTTGAGGATTAGGTTGTGCCTGTATAAAAACACAGAAAAGAGGGGACGGTGGTAAAATGCACTCACTAGAATTCTCGGCTGTGAACGGCTGTATGTCGCCCGAGGCATAAGACCGGGTAATTAAAAGTCTGTGGTGAGGCCAGGATAAAATCACATGGAAAACCGGATGCGGGTCAAGCCAAAACCAAAAAAAACAACTTGAGAGCTCAGTAAAGCAAAACAACCCGGAAACGTCAGTCGAACTGCAACAAAAGCAAGTAAATATCTACCTAACAGTGGACGTAGAATCGACCGCGATTTACCGGCACTGTGGAACTGAGTTACAGAAACTGGAAGAAGCAAACAAATGTTAAAACGTATGTGGACATAAATACAAACGCGTCTATATATGTTAAGGAGAATGGTCAACTTAGACCACAAAATCTATGCAAAAATCCGCTCATTTGTTACTGACGCATATCAATGTCTGACAAGGTGGAGATAAATAAATGGGAGACTGTTGTCGAACTATAAAACTCCGAAAAAATGGATTACTATCATTGTATCGACGGATGCGAACTGAACGAAACCGGAGGACCAATCCAAGGAAACATCCTTTAAACACTTCTCAGGTATGTTCATCTGCTATGTTTACAGTAGATAGTGAAACTGTCTCCTGAGATTGTTTTCACACCAACGCGGGAAGCTAGATAAACGTTGAGACCTCTAGTCATGCTGAAACCCACTTGTATTAAGCACCATGGAGACCGGGTGTATGAAGAAAATACGGGACGGCAAATTGTCCATCAACAGTGTGACAGTGTTTCGCAATTATACGAAGGTCGCGTAGCTCTTTACTTGAGATCGCAACTAAAGACCTCAAGTATTTGTGATAGGGTGCTACTGTATCTTCTGGAATCAGCCTGGTAAGCAGTCAACCAAAATGTCACCTGTTAGATTGGCGTGATTTACAGATCGCTCTTTGTTAACAAAGATGTCCACACAGCCTAGAACAACGCATTGTGTAGAATACCATCGTCAAGTTATACTGAAACACTGAAAATGGAAGATTTTAATCACCCAGAGCTAGACCTCACTTTCCTTGCTGAGGAGTTTTTCGCGGGAATGATGGAAGTCAGACCATCATAGTATTTCCAGTACCATACAATATGTTGGGTGACCTGAGCACTCGTACATTCGTACAAACGGGGTTGACATGACAAGTAATCTACACATTACAACCCCAGTTCGTCACAGTAATCAAGAGATAATACTAAATTCATCTATCCAAACGGAATTAGACGATGTATTCCGCAGAATATGGATCTAAAGGCCTATCACAAAGCGAATTTTGCGTGGTTGAACATGCAGCAAGGTTGAATGGTCTGACTCCATCATTACACTCAGCCTAGTCCATCTCCGATGCAGTTAACAACCATGTTCCAGTAAAGTATCCCCGACCTAGTATAAAGTCGAGATGCACAGACCAAACGACTGATTGCACTGGAACGTTCGGTCCGGAACAAATACCAACAAGAAAAAAATGAACTTGAGTTGTTGAGTATGTTATGTGACGCAATCGTACCACATCTGCTGTCATTGTGGATCGATTTTGCTACCAACGCGATCTTGCCCAAAAGATGAGGATAGTTCCTAAGCCCCTCAGCAGCGGAGTCGCAGCACAGCGAGTTGGCATTTCGCAAGTTCAAAAGTCTAGTGGATTTACCAAAACAGATGCAGAGACGAATAACACCCTGGACAAACAGCAAGCGTGCATAACTGTAAATCTGGAGCGACTGCTGACATGGATAACAATTAGAATGAACTACTCCAACATATGCGTGTCACAAGAAAGTCAAATTAGAGATCCTAATGGCTCATAAATCACCCAGTCTAGATTCGAGATGCTCTGACGTCTTGAGAGGGTGCGCTGCAGAATTAGTAGAATCACCTAGTACTTTTCAAGCGCTCCTTGTAACCTGGTCATCTAACGAAAGCCTGGAGAGGGTTCACACTTACACCCAACTTGGTCCAGCAAAATATCCACCAATAGCGTTGCTTTCAGTGGTCCCAAATTTATTTGAGAGCTTATTGGATGACTCTTTGGGGGCAAAGGTTGACGACCTCCAACTTATCACTAAGGAATAGCATAGCTTCCATAATGGACACTCACACATCACGAACCTGCTGATTGCAGTCGTTTTCGTAAGAAGGTTGCCGAATTAGAACTGGCAATCGACGTCGTTTACCTCGACTCTTAAAGGGTCTTGACAGGGCTGATCACTTCATTTTGCTTTAGGAAGTCCATAACTACGGCCTCAATGAACGCTTGGTCGAATGGCTCAGGGATGACCCAATTGGATGCCAAGGTGAATGGACAGTTACTGGAGTGATTCCCTGCCAACAGCGGAGTTCCACAAGAATTAATCTTAGAACCTCTATTGTTCATTCTTTTCGTTCTTGGACTATCAAGCATAATCAAGTCACCGATGTTACCTTACACCGACGACACAAAGCTCTGGTGTGTTCTAGAGTGTCCATAAGATGCGATGGTCTTACAAAACGATTTAAACTGCCTAAATCAGCGATCTGTAAAAATAACTTGCCTTTCAATGTCAGCGAATTTAAAGTCATGCGTATTCACCACCAAAACTGTGTTGACTGCTACCCTGGCGACATAAAGCAATTCATGTCAGCATGCGAACGAGACCTAGGGACCAGAGTGGCAGACATTCTGAGTCTGTCTAAAAACTGTACGGTATTGGCTTAAAGGATACAAATAATCCTGAACCCCTTAGAAAGGATTTGAGGGACCATCCATCCTTAAGTGTTTTCCAATATGCTCATCTTACCCATCTAGCAATCAGCCCTTATATTAAGAAAGACGTGGCACTTATCAAATATGTTCAAAGACTGACCATTTGAATAATAACGAGGTTCAGGAAAACCCTCTACCCAGAAAAACGTTAACAGAATTAGGTCAATTTTTGACGAATTACAGATACCTCAAGAAAGACCTACTTCTGATCTACAAAATACTCCATAACCCGGGTCATTCATTGGTACATCTTCTCTCACTAAACAAGAATGAACGGTTAAGTGGCCACTTGCTGAAATTGAGTAATAAAATAGATAGGTTACTTTGCAGACAGAACTGCTTCAAAGTTGAGGTCCGTTCATATTGGAACACATTGTCCGACTCAGTGGTCACGACTGAACAGTTTCCAAATATTACTCGATCGGCACATACGTGAGTGACAGCCGGCACTAAGAGTTTCTTAACAAATAAGTTAGACCAGTCCTATGGGCCAGTAAATGCGCATGTCTGACGGAATGTCAAGTTAGTGTGTTTCTTGCTGAAATGATTGCAGTCAGCAGCTTCATTAAATATCCTTATACTTATATCTATTCACCTACGATTTAAACCCTATAAATCGTCCAACACAGAGAAATGAACAAACAAGCAAAACTCTTTCTTCCTCCTGAAACACGCTATGCACCTAGAAAAACTAATGGACGGAATTTCCGTGTTTACTCTCTTTTGCAAACCTTACACAAGTTTTGTCGCTATCCTGAACCTTGGGCAACCTCGTCAGCAATCGGTACTAAACTCCTAGATGATAAGCGTCGTAAGCCGCACTCTTCAATCCTGCCTACCTCGTGGTAATGAATAGGCAAACAGGTGAGTAACGCATCAATTTGTTCAGTTCTTTAGTGAAATCTGCGTCGAACAGACGACTAATCGAATGTGACTTATCGCCATCGTTAGCCATAACAGCACATCAGTGTATGACATTGAGAAATAATCACCATGCCACCATTGAAAAACGTCCATGTCTAAAGATAAATGTGGGTGCAGCGATGAGATATAATTCATGACAAGCAAACCATCCCTAACAAACAGAAAATTGAAACGCCGCCTGTTTTTGAACATGAATGAAGGTTAAGAATTGGAACAACGGCAAAAACAGAAAGTGATTAAAACAAATGACTGTGTATGATAAATTAACTCAGATCAATGCGTAATTTCGACATTCATTGTGCCAGTAAGTGCCAAACTGGTCACAACGTCGTTCGACTTCCGTTTTTCTCTTAATCACACGGCGATTTGTATAACCCACCGATTGGCCCGCTTTCTGGACAATGAGTTCACCCAGTCGGTTATTCGCTTCTGCACTGATGATGGCCTACAAACTAAATTCTGCAGGGCGCTTGTCCAGACGTTATCTCACAAAAAAAATGCGGTTCTATGTGATACAAATAATCGTCGTTTTGTATGCTTGCGTCGAACTCCAATTTCTGCTACGGGTCATGAAACAAAATAACGGGATAGTATAAATCGACTTTTACTCAGCGGCGCTTCGACGTTCTAACAGAAGCGTTCACAACTCCTGTGTATCACAGTGCCTTCGTAAATGATGGTGCACGTCTGTCAAACGACAGAAAGCGGGTAGGTTGAGCGTAATCACGCCAACTAAGATTGTATTTTCCAGTTGAATGAACCAACGACCACGTCGTCAACTAGTGAATCACTTGCCTCTCTTTCCAGAAGTTTGAATTACAGTAGCCTGCTAGCCCTACTTTTCTTCGGTTTCGATTATGTATTTTACTCTGAAAGTCTTGCTTGCCTTTCCAGACAGAATCTGAATTTATTTCACTTTCTTAACTCTAGACGAAACGGTCAAACTCCCATTGACTTATACTATCTGAATTTGCATACCTCTCCAGTTTACAGTTTCTCTAAGTTGCGTTTCCGCAATGCAATGTTTGTGACAGGCTGAGAAAATTGCACATACGACAGCGAGAGCACGCATTAATAATAGAACCAACTCTACCACACAGTTCTGATACAAGTAACTAAGTACAAATCGCATGGATAACACCAACTACACACAAACACTAAGGCCGGTAGTAAAACAAATGGAAATTCCGTTTGAAAATACAAATTGAAGCCATAAAAACGACAAAGAAGCGAACAAGACATATCTGTGTTTGGTCATCGCGCCAACTACGAAAAAATAAATATGGAAACAGTAATTAGGGTGAGTCAGACAAACGGTCAATAGAGGTTATGGACACGGCATGTGTGTTATCCGTTGCGTAATCACTGTTCCAAATTGTGAGCTTGATTGATTGTGGGAGATTGTGTTCGTTCGAACTTCTTCCAATCGCATAGGTCAGTGTTGCATAGTCGGAATCTCATCATTCTTGATCGATGAAGAAGTTCGTGTGGACACTTAATCTCCGCTGACCCACAATTTGGAACAGAGAACACACGCCGTGTCCATAACCTCTACTGACCGTTTGTCCGACTCGTTCTAGTTACTGTTTCCATAGTTATTTTGTTGTAATTAGCCTGATGATCAAACGGACCGTCCTGGACCGAATACAACCACCTACCTGTACAAAGTATTCAATCAATACATGGACAGATATAACGATTACAACAGTATTAATAGTGAACGCTGATAGACAGAAACACTGAATAAAAGAGAGTGCTCATTCCGGCACTCAGATAATTGACTGTGATAACAGATGTAATGGATGCCAAGCATTAATAGTCAACGTACCTATGCATACGGTCGAAATCAATACATACACAGCCACAAAAGTCCCCTAAATTTATACAAATAATGTTTGTGTTTTCGCGGTTCATATTTTCTCTTCTTTATATATTTCAGACACTGGACAAGAACGAAAGCACATGGAAAGACAAACAATCAACACATTTATGGCACAACACCATTTCATATTTTCGTCTATTTACATGCATACGATTAGTTTTACGCACACAAAAATACAGAATGCATATGGTTTGAAGGGCCAATTGGACACATACGAAAAAGTTAGTTCGCTGAAATAATTCGAAACTGTCTTGTCCCGTAAATGTAAGAACAATTCGGTCAAAAATGGACCCTGGCACTTTAACTTGAAATCTTGCCTGCATACTTTGATCCGTTGAGCTGCATTCATTTAATAGGCCAATTGTCGTTCGGTGACGTGCAACATACATCACATATCAATTGTAAATGGTTCCGAGTGGTGGTGAACACATTTCGAATTGCGATACATGCCTAGAGGGAACCTGTTTGAGTATTTCGGTATCTAATGCGACAAAATTCAACTGCCTAAGTATTGAGAAACGGTGGAGACGATCAAATTGATGAATATGTCAGTTTTTTACCCCGTGCGCGATGTGTACGATATAAAGAAATGAAGCAGTCGAAAGACAATTTGTTCAGCTCTAACGCGAGGGAAAATAATATGAGGTGTATTTGATATAAATGACAGCTGAAAATAACGGATGACGGTTACTTGAAACTGTTCACAGAATGGTGAACAACGCATCATTTCTGACTAACAGGGGAATTCCCTAGTCGGCTAATCATCACAAAATCCAACAAATTGCTACAGTAAACACAGGTGTGATAGACAGACAAATTAAAGACGGTAGAGAAAAAAATGTACACAGACCTGATGTATTGATGTACCACTGTAATGGTTTGGCCGAAGATCCAAGAATACATGACCGGAACCGATTTGGAGGCTCAGTGATGGTCTAGAATGTTTTCTTTATCAATCGCAAATGCAAACAGGCTTTTCCGTAAGTGAAACAATATACGCAGTCTTATGCCGTCACATTTTCGCAACCTTTTTAACGATTCACGTGCTTAACATCTACTCGGCAGTAAATTTTTCAGCAAGACAGCTGTTCATTACGGACCGCTAAAGTAATCAAAACGAGGATTACACAGCAGAACGTTGGTTCAATGACTTAGGATGCACACATCTGGGAGATAAACTAACTTGAGACCTATGGGGGGTTTTGTTAGAAAAGTGTGTCGAAATGGACGCAGTTGTACATCAAAAGATGAACCGACTATTACCAGCAAAGAAGCTTGAAATGAGATCTCATAATCCCGCCTAAACTCATTGATAACCAGCACGCGCAAGCGATGCGCCGAAGGTCTCCAGAAAAATGTACGCCGGATTCCTGTTTAAAACGCTACAATCCAAGTTGGATGGCATAATTACAAGGTGAGGCCAGCTTTAGTTACACTAGTTGAAGGTTTTTTGTGTTAAAAATAGAATATATTTCAATCAATATGCATTTCGTAGCCAGAAGTCATTAAAAATAGAGCAGTAGCTGCAACATAAATCGAGATGTGTGAAAAAATCTAGCATTCCAACATTCAAGTACAGGGTGCGGTATTCCATCGTTGGACATCTAAAAAAGTCATCCTAACAACTATCAATGGTTTGCGTCCGACCAAAGGGTCACCCAAGAGCATTGGTAAATCAGTCTAAGTCGTTACCGGAGCGAACAATATGCTTGCCAAATTAGATAACAACATAGGTTGAACGATTTTGTGTCCATCAATGGGGGTTCAAAACCAGTGAGCCCCCAGGACAGGGAACGGTTTACATTCTAACAGTTTTCTGGAAGCATCAATTAGAGTTGGCATGGAATCGCCACCGAAATATTCTTACAGAAACCGGTAACTGACTCAATTTGAGCTAACAAATAAATGAGGTAGCTTTTCACGCTCTCAGCCATCGCTAAGCCACTTTGAGCTACCATTTCCTCCAGAATGCCCACAATTATTCGATAGGCAAAAGCGATCGATCTGCTTTTTCGTACCTCTTGTATTAACTTCTAACTCTCTGGTAATCCAACGTTTCGCAAATCAACATATCGATAGATCGTCAAGCCAGTGTATAATTTGAGTTGAAGGTTGACTGAGAATCGATACCACATGCGCCTGCAAGAGTCATCTAGGAGCGAATCATCTCATTTCTGCACTATCATACTGAATTCCAGAAGCAAACTAATAAGCTGCTCCACGTAATTTCACGTTTATTTTGATCTACGTGAAAAACACTTGACACTGACATTTTCCACACAATTTAGCTTCATAATGTAACATAGAAAGGTGTCATTTTTTTGGTTCTGACTTTATCAGGCCAAATTCAGACGAAAAGTCAGAGAAACAGCAAGAAGCTGTCTTTGGCGTAGATATGATGGAAGTAGAACAGTTAAAGAGTGCGTTGGGAGGTTCACAACCGGAAATGTGAACCCTGAAGATGAGTGACCCCAAAATTGCTTAGATGATCCCCTCAAAGAATTAGTGAAAGCGAATCCCAAAAGAATTCGTGTAGAGTTGACGCAAGATCATGGGGGTGTTTGATCTCTAAGACAACAAAACACAACTGTGTTACGTAAGCGAAAGTGTATTAAACCGAACTGGTCATTTTTTTTTAACCACATTTCGAATTTCGGCCGAGTTGCATTCTTTGAAAGTTGAGAATCAAGAAACACGAAAACTTCCAGGATGACCTGATAAACGCATGGTGACGAGGCATAACCAGAAGACGTGGCAGTAAAACGTACAGAACTACTCTTTATCCATGGTCAATATCATCAACAGCTAATAGAAGCTTATGGTTAAGTCGGTTTGCAAATAATCACCAACTAACTAGAGAATACAACCGGGTCTTCGACTTGATTAACTCGCCCGGAAAAAACTCATTAAACGAGAACAATGAAAAGATTAAATAAGAACAACGAGGTAGTGAACACGACTCATTTTCTGTGTTTGATCACCAAGCTAAGTACCATACAGTGAGCATGAAAACATCAACCAGGATGAGCAAAAAAACGGACAATGGAAGTTGAGGGCTGCACGTTTGATAAGTGATAGGTACTGTACGAGTGACTGCTGGTGAGCAGGGAAAGGTTAGGTGTCTGTACAAGTCTCCTTTGAGCAGAGGGGGAAAGGAAATGCAAATGGATGTTAATCGCTTAGGCAAGGGTGAACATCAGGATCGATTTTAAAATACCCGATAGACATGTAGACCCCAATCTTCAATGGTGGATTTTCCAACTCACTTTGGTTACTAGTTTCTGATTTATCGTATTGCGATCAGTTTGATGATTAAATGTTAAAAAAAGTCTTATTTACAACTTTGCTGTTCCCATATTGTTGTTTCAGTATCGCGTCGTTCATGTGTACGAACTAGTAGGTCGTACGGCACCTCACACCTCTACGACAGTTTAACAGAAAATCTCAGCTAGAATTAGACCACAAGGAAATTTACCCTCGCCAAGCAGGTTTTTCGTCCTGCGCATCTTCCTGTTGCTCGAGGTCCTGGTCGTCCGCACCTAATTCTCCACGTGCTCGTCGCCATTCAAGGGGCCCGGTCTTCCGACCAGGTAAACGTTCTGTGGGTGTCCGAGGGGGTGTCAGAAACGAGGCTAATTCGATCGCGATATTGACCAGGGTGAACGGGTGTTGGTTTATTCCAAGCATGGAATCGGTGGCAATACGAACCTCGTGCCACATTTGCGTGGCCTCCCCATGGAATCGGAGCAAGTAGTCGGTCAACCGAGCTTCAGAAATTAAGGTACGACGGGTACCAATCTGATAACAGAGGAGAAAAAATGTCCATATGGGAACATAATTAAACCTTTGAATCCATACGCCGTACGACTGGTCATCATCATGTGTTAGTTTACCCAGCAGTGACAAGGAGCAGGACAAGGAGCCAGGCCCACAACTATAGCGTTACAAGCTAAAGCCACTGTTTACTCAAACCACCAACTGTCTGAACGTCAATATGAACAGAAGACAAAAGTGTTCCGGTTTGAAAAAGGCTTCAATGCAGTGACATCCAACTAGCTGACACCAGCGATTGGTGAGGACTCAAATTACTATGGAAACACGAATATGACAATCGTGGTAGCTTACGTGACATTCGTGATCGTACATTCAGCCGTGGAAAACGAGTCACAGCAAATCAGGCGAGTGGCCATCGTTCACAAGCAATATCTCATCCTGGTCCAATTCATACAACAATAGACAATGCCGACAATTTCCACGTCGGATGCAGTTCAAGGTATCAATGTCGTTCAGTGGAGGTGTTCGATAAGTTAACCTACCTGAGTAACAAAGGTGAATGTTGTTCACGAGATCAGTGATAGAGTACATGAGTACCGATGTTTTTGTCAACCTTTGCTGTCAGTGTGACAGTAATCGTTCTGCGAAAAGTAGGGTACAAAATACTAGCGCGGTAGGGGAACATGACCTCATTGTGCAGAGCATGAGTTGGACAATCCATAGCGTGGCAGATTCGTCATAGTATATGCATCTCATTCTAAGTTGCAGAATAAGATCGAACACACACAAAGCAGACGTTTCAACGACGAAACTGGCAATATCTTTCAACTTATCGTCGGTCTCCGTTATCCGTATCCACAGTGTCATAAATTAATGAAACGAGAATACTCAGATAAGTGAAGTGATTTATCCAGCTTGTGACAACTAGAGTAGGATGAGAACCAATCCATGTTCGTAAAGACAGATCACAGTTTGAAAACATTAGGTATATCTTATACAGACTAGCGCCATTGATAAAGCAGGTGAACTGTCTGCAGGCTGCCTAGAAAGGAACTAAGTAAACTTGTGTTATTCGCACACTTAACATCGGTCATCATACCATCAGACAGAAGTTTCAATATAAGATCATCGGAACACTTCCACAATCGTATTCACTGCGTGGAACAATGGGAATATGCTCGACAAAGGCGCTGAAAAGCGTGCATTGTGTACACAGGAAGCAGTCAAATGTATCAATAATTCGGTCCGGTTCAGTACGCCCTATCTACATACCACAAGAGTACGGTGGGTAACAGAGCAAAGCTTAGCTCAGAGACCCAAGAGGTTCAGAGTATCAAAAAAGTCAGTATCCCTGTAAATTACACCCAAATGCCCACCCTCAAACAGACATCTCACGACTGGTTTTGTCTCTGTTTGAACATGACGAAAAAGATAGCTTGAGCGGGGTTCAAGTCAGATACCGTTGTCTTGCGGACTGAAGCTCACGTATCTGTTAAAGCACTGCAGTCCTGTGAGCAGTTTGTAGCAAAACGACTGGTATAACTGATATGAAAACGAAAAAGTAACGAGCAAAACTTGTTTTCTGTGTTTGATAATCAGACTAATTACAACACAATAAATATGAAAAACTAACTGAGGCGAGTCATTAAGACGGTCAATAGAAGTTATGGACAGCATGTTTGTTATCATCTACGTAATCACCGTTCCAAATTGTAGGCTTGATTGACTGTGGGCCAGCGGAGATTAAGTGTTCGTAAGAACTTCTTCCGAGCGCATAGCTCAGGGTTGCACGATCGGATACTAATGGCCTCAACAACGGTCAACATTCGGAATCTCACAATTTTTAATCGATTCCTGGGCACTTGACAGACAATCTGAAAGGCATCTTTCTTACCGACAGAATGATTATGGGGCTAGAGTGTACCGTTATACTCGGATGAGGGTAAACCATACCGGAAGATGTGATAACTATGCGGACGGTCACTTAGGCCAGATAGGCCAATAGGCAGAGGTCGGATAAACGACA
>JTDE01000059.1:0-17069 GCA_014338405.1 Paragonimus skrjabini miyazakii | reverse complement strand
CACATTTATACCTTACGACGGATCTTGGAACATTGGAATTCTTATATGTAGCCGACGGTCGTGGTTTTTTCGGACCTAAAGGCTGCCTTCGATTCAGTTGCTCAGAAAATACGTGAGATAACTGTATGCTCACTCTTCAAGAGGATGAGAATTTATGGGCAATCGTCTCGGGCGTTCATCACGTCTAGTGGTGTTCGTCAAATATGTCCGATTTTCTGCCTCTTGTTCAATTTTGTCATGGACGACATTCTGGAGGGTGCGTTTCAGGAGTCCAGTGTGTTTGATGCTGAGCTTCTTCCTGGTGCTAGATTGACCGATCTGGAATATGCGGACGACATTGTATTACTTAGCCCATCTGCCGAAAATATGCAGACCATGCTAGACAGGTTGGGCGACCGAGCTGGTTTGTATGGAATGCGTTCTGCACCTTCAAAGTGCAAAGTATTGCTTCAAGACTGGGGCACTTCAACTCCTACTTTTTTCATTACAGGTAATCCGCTTGAGACTGTGGACAGTTTCACATACTTGGGTAGCACCATCTCGTCAGCCTGTAATATTGTTGACGAGATATCAGCGAGGATAGCAAAGGCACGCGTTATCTTTGTCAAACTACACCTTCGCTGGCGTCGGAAAGACGTTACGTTGTCGCTGAAAGGAAGAGTATATAATGCTTGTGTATGTTCTGTTTTGCTCTATGGTTCGGAAACGTGGCCTGTCCGCAAGGAAGATATCAACAGGCGTGCTGTGTTTAATCATCGTTCTCTCCGCCAAATAGCCCACATTAAGTGGACTGATCGCGTGAGCAATGCGGCAGTTCGCAGACGCGTATTTCGGAACGCTCGGGATGCGCGACAAATTCTCAACCAATCACGATGCACAGCTTGGGATGGTTAGGTCACATACTCCGTACGTCATCTGATCGTTTACTGCACTGGACATTATATACTGAGATCACCAACAGTTGGGTGAAACCACATGGTGGTTAAACAACAACGTGGTCACGAAATATGAAGACCCTTACTGCTCCACTGAGCAGAGTGGGTAGGTGTCGCCTGCCTGGATGGAGTCCTCGTGATCGCTCAAACCGCTGGTTAGAGACGTCATCCGAGATGGCGGTATGTCGCAGTCAATGGCGTGCCTGCATCCATACCATTTCTAGTTCTTCCACTTAGACTTCCTTTCAACCTTCTTAGTAGTGTTTTCTTCTAGGATATTCCACGTCACTGTTGAGATGAGCGGCAGTCCGAGCCACAGTACCTTTTGGTCAGGCTCATGGCTGCTATGATGATGATGACGATAAGCGTAAAAATACGTATTCGCAACAGTTAGTCACAACATGCCATGGATGCATGTGAACACAGTATATCCTTTTGTTTCGTACCTCAAAACAGTCGACATTCCACACCATCGGACAATGCGTAGCATGTTTCCTGCAAAATCTGAGTTGTGTCGCCAACCAATCTATCCGAGTAAGCGCATGTGCTCCCGTTCGTTAAAGACAGACCATGACTTGAGGAATTTTAGATGAACAGTTTGTTGTAAGTGTGTTTGTCGAACGGTGGAGGTGCTGTTCCTGCACCTGCGCCTGAAATTCGTATCAATGGAGATGTTATTGACAGCAGCACCCATTTATGCTACTTGTTTAGCGATTTGTCCACAGACCTGTCCGCCAACCGAGAGCTAAGAGCTCGCGTAGCAAAGGCTAGTGCCGCTTTCGAACGTCTGAAAAGACGTGTCTGGAAGAACCACAGCCTGAAGCGAAGCACTAAGCTCTGCCGCTCAATGATACTGTCTACATGAATGTACGAAAGTGATACGTGGACATAGTATCAGTGGAACGTGTGCTATCTTAGACGTTCCCATCTAAAGTGTCTACCAGGCATCTTGTGTATTCGATGGTCAGACATGGTTCTGAATACTGCGACACTGCGGCAAGCGTACATGGACAGAATGGAAGCCATGCTGATGCTCAATCAGCTTCGTTGCCTAGGTCACGTCCGTCGGATCGACGATGACCGTATCCCAGAACAGCTGCTGTACGGACAACTGAAATCAGGCAAACAAATTCCTGGCCCTCAAAAGAGGAGATAACAGGATGCAATACAGGCACGTCGTTCGCGTTGTAACAGTTATTCTAGATGTTGGGAAAACTTGGCCTTGAACCGGACAGTCTGGAGAAATATGACCCGGGGAAACGTCCGCAAGTTCAATGAGCAGCAATTGCGCAACCGTGAACGGAGACGCGCGGTAAGTAAGGGAACCACCGGTGCCTTAGGTCGTGGTGACATGACTATATGACACCGCAATGTGTTCGGCCGCGAATGGGCTAGCCGCCTCGGATTAGTAGGTCATCAACGTACTCAGTGTACACCGTCGGACAACAGACAACGAATAAATTAGGGTCAGGTACATCACATCAATTATATCCATTTTTTCTTCTTCACATCAACCAACGACTGTCATCGTTTGGAACTTACCAGCCCCCATTTTCAGAAACCTGGATATCTGTGGCCTTCCACCTTTCCTCTTCTCTAGCTTTGTTGGTGTACTGTACGACAAATGTTTTCTCCATTTTCTTCCGGTCCAACCTTACATTTTGTCTTTCCTCCATATCCACCCTACCGTACACTAACACGTACTCCTATACTGGGATATTTTTCTTCCCAGTGTAGATCTTACCATTGCAGTCTATCGCTGTTGATTTCCGAGAGATAGGGTTTCAATTTCAAGCTAGCCTATAAATTGGTTAACCAACATTAACCAGCTGAACACAAAGTTCTCACTCACACACCTTCTGGTCTTCTTCCTTCGAGTTGACACTGGACACGTGGTGTGTGAGTGCAGCCAAAAATGGCTCAGCGCAGGCCACTTGTGGTGATGGTTAGGCGCATGCGTGCCTTGGCTTCGGTCATTAAGACAGATTAATCCGAACAGGATGCCGTCAACTGGTTTTCAATTTCACTGACACACATAACGCCAGTGGCACTGGCGTGGTAAATATTATCCACCCAACTGTAAACAGCGAACTGGTTTATGCACAACATAAACTTTTCGCGCATCTTGAGAAAATCGCTACGTCTTAAAAAATACATCACAGCATGTATTCAATCCGCATTATTGCAGTACATTGAACGCAAATTTTATTACACGACTATCTAAAACAAACAAGTTCACGCAAAAAAGAATAGGCAAGAACAGAAAGAACTCGCTTGAAATTATACAATCAGTTGACGTTTTTCAACCCGAGACATACCGACTGCGCAGAAGTACAGACGTTTGGATTTGCCATGGAAAATGGTGATCCCGATGAGGATGAAGGTGCAACCTTATCAACTCTCTGAGGAACGGACTGAAACCGACAAGGAAACAAACAGAGATTAGTTAAAGAATGAAACGAACACGGAAGTTCAACGAACGAACAGAAGCAAATGGACCACTGGTGCTGCGTACATGACAGAGCGGTGTTATTTAACATGACTGGTAAATATCCAAAAGATAACCAATCTGAACAAAACAAACATGCATCGACAATATGCAATAGTGCACGTGGTAACTGACAGGGCGGTCTGCAGCGGTTAGCTCACACGGATAAAACACGTACACTAAATGTAGTGCGTTCGCTCTTTTTCTCTCTCTGTTAAAAGTTGCACTTTTACGAACGTGTAGTAACGGAGTATCTAACCATAAAAATCGAATAAATCAATTTGTAATCGTCACAAGTCTCCTGGCAAACATGGTTTACATCACCTTAGATCAATACGGCCATTCGTACAGCCACTATTTCCCATTTCATGCTGTATGTGACTTTTATCAGTCAAACTGACTAAACACTTGTTTCAATTCGAACGATCGGCGGTGATCAGAAAAGACTGACTTATTTCTTCCCACTGACCGGACAGCAGCTTGTCTATCAACTCAACCACCATTGCCGTGTACAGTGGGAATGCTGAGGCCCAAATTGAATCGCTAAGCTCAAACTCTCCACATACATATATTTCTATCCAACCTCCAGAGATGAAACAGTCTTCCATCAGTCCCCACTCAGCACTGAAATCTATTGACTATTTGTGGCTGTTGTCGGTCAGCGTGCTGAATGCTGCGTAGCCTGGTAAATTAATGAACAACACAAACATACAGCAATAATACACAACTAGATAGATGACTGGTATTCGCCAAAAGCGAGATCTTTATTGAGATGATAACAGCAACAACAGTTTGCTGTATACACTCCAGGTGGAAGGAAGAATCGCCGGTATATATCAGTAAAAGTGCAATGCACCTGAGCAAGAGAACCGAAGTTCATATAAAAAGTACATCTGATTTGCGCGGGATGAATGCTGCAAGCCACCTTGCCCAGTTTTTGTTCATATAGTACTAATGAGTCTTGCTAGAGAACAAAGAAAACGTACGGCCTTGGGTGAACTGAAACCATCAAACGACGACTGAGCCCTATCGACTATGATACGATCTGAATTAGGCCAGAAGTAACATGTTTCACGCCTGATTTCTCTCAATACTGACAGAGAGTAACAGACTACAACAGGGCGCCGATAGGAAAATATGACTTCAACATGAGAACATAACTGTGCTTTTTTTGGGTATCAAAAAAAACAGACTAGCATGTACAAGGGGTAGATGCTACCAGTCCTAAAGGACTGCAAAACATTCAGTGCACCAAACAGCCGTGTGTCACTCACCGAGATAGAGTTGAGCTGAGTCAGCAGCTCTCGTACGTGTTCTTTGTCGACCGACCGCACTGGCAATTCCAACCGATTTTCAAGTTGCTTAAGAACGAAAAACAATCGTAACTCTAATGGTCAGAAGGAACCAGACCAAGAGAAATACAACAGAGCACATAAAATAGGTGGCAACATACCAGGGGAAAAAGAATCAACCATCCTAATAAACCACTGTTGAGGTGAATTATATGTTAAATAGCTAGGAATAAACATAAGTATATATTCAATAGCCCAATAACAAAATTATCTCACAGTGGGGTGACTGTGGCGGTCGAATTACAGACGGTCAATGTACCTTTATCCAATCATCAGTCTACACTTGTTCCTCCCACTAGCTGTTGCCAGTCTGGCCACACCAGATCAACAGACTTCTGATAGGCTGATTGTCATAAGGGTCAAATTTACGACTAACATGGCAAGTTCATTTTGGTCCTGTACACAGTGGCATAAACCAGTGTACGCCCCCATGCGCCATGTTCTGATTATGTGCGTATATTAAGGCTGACCGTTACCAAGCGACCTGACAAGACAAAATAAAGCAAACGCGATTAGAAGCACTTGAATCAATCCAAAGTTGAAAATGTAAAGGTACATTTATCCGTAGACGCCTCCAAAACTAGATCAAATGCCCGGATAGGTCCGGAAATACTTCTCCAAAGCTTCATACAAGTGAAAGCTGGCGCTCACCGCTCGAAACATCTTCAACTAACACTCCTTTCACATGATGACTACTGTTGTGGAAGTCTCAGTTGCAGTGTTTTCATATCAAGGTTGAAGCTCACTTAAGTAAAAAAAAGTTGGTAGTAAAAACAGGTAAAAGAATTCAATTCAATTGTGCAAACAGCTGTTTCCGGTTATTCACATCATGCTTTTATAATTTTATAGAGTATGTGTGCATTTTACGTGAAGATTAAGTCAAACAGATCAGTGAATTGCAGATATTGCCATGCTTTGCAGAATGGATGGGGCAATTTGAAGGGCATAAGGAAAAGACACGCATGCAATTTCTAAGCTCCGTCGGGTTGAAATACACTCGTAACTTGGCTTGCGCTTAACAAGCAGAACGCAAAACGTTTGCACACCCGGTATCTCATGAGAGAAAATTCAGCAATTTTGAGACATGCTGAATTTAAATGGATAGTTCCAACGATTTGTGGATGGAAACATGCAACCAAAAGTGAAGCATGAAATCGTTCAGACGGTGGATAAAAGGCCTGTTTTCTAACACTATCATACAAGGATGAAGTTACCAGTGAAATTATCACCCGCCGAATCTGTAACGCGGTCGAGAGTGCCTATCCTGCAGCACGGGTCGTCTTACTGTTCAATACCTGTTCAGTGCTGGTGCCACACCTCAAAGAGAGCATGACTAGATTTTCTTCATCACTTCCTATTTATTCTCTCACTTGCTGTTGTCAATCAGGTTACGTTGGAAGAATCACAAGGCGGCCATTGGAAAGGATGCGTGAACACATTCTAAAACGGCTTTGTAACCATTTGAAGAAGCACACTTTCGGCGTGATTGGTTCCCACTCGATTGATATTAACCATGAAATAAAACCACAGGAAGCTTTTCGAAGCCCAATCCATAGCTGTCAGAGTATGAGTATTATCAACGGCAGAGGCTACTGCCATCAGATTCTACAACCCATAGTTGGTATTCACAAAAACGATTCGAACAACCCTCACTTGCTTTGACTAATTACTCAAAAACCATCTGAAACCCGAGCAAATGATGATCACCTGACACCGACGAACGAGTGACTGATGACAAGCAAGTGTGACACCCACACACTCATCAACAGCTTTACCCCGCTCACCCTCACGTATACTGTGGTTCGCCCCACATCCATAATTTTTTGACCTATTTGACTACTCCTGATTTTCACACGTAATGTGCATATCCCTTGTGTAATCGTAAACGGCTGAGAACAGCCGAAATCAGATGCATGTACTATTGACCTTTTGTGAATTCTACGAGAATGCATGGGGAAGTAAAAGAATCTTCGGTTTTTTACGTAGAAGAAAACAAACGGCTTTGGCTACTAACCGACGTTGTCACAAAGCCCCAAAATGTCAGCAGGAACACCAGCTGCCACATGATCTACAATTCTTAACTTGTCAGTGGTTCCATTACTTACTTTCTGCTGAGTCGTAGACCGACTACACATACGGAAAGTCCATCCACATATCACTAGATATCTGGTAGTAGTTCAGCTTGTGTTACATGTAAATTGAAGGAATATTTCGGCACAACGAGTAACGGAAGTCATCTTCGGTTCGACAGTGGGTATACACACGCTATTCAGTGTTCATCCTGCATTGCATGTGGTACACGTCGGCACATCAGTAGTGTTCAAGCAACACGAAAGTCACGTAGTCACTTAATGGTATTTCATTTGAACATTAAACTTTTCTATACTCCAATACATTGTGTGCAGAAACCGAGAATTTGGGATGATAGTAGACCATCCTTTCTACTTCTTTTGTCTAATCTTTCGAATATTCCATAAGGTGTAAGGTTTGAAAGTGAAAAAGTACACTTTACAAGTGACATCGATATCGAAACTGTTGCATGACCACATCACATCAAGAAGACGTTTGCGATCATACAGAAGCTGGAAAACTCAAATACATAGTAAAGGTACCCCGACACAAGTTGACGGGATACGCATTCAAGCGATCACTTGTACGAAATTGGGTACTGTGGTACTCGAGTCAATAGTCTAGCAGAACACTAGAGAGAGAGACATGCTGAACAATAACCCCCCGGCCCTTTGAATGGGGGGCTGGAGAAAGGTGGGTACACTAGTTCTAGAAAATGGCACGCATATCAACCAACCGCCACTCATCAAAGGTCTTATAACACAGGTTTTTGAGACGGAGGTCTCGGTGAATTTCAACTGACCTTCAAGCTAAGCTTAGGAATCGTGTTAATATCCCAACTCATGCAGCTATATCAACCAAAATGTGACACGCGACGACCCAGTGTGCTCAGCATGAAAAAAGCACAGACAGAAATGCACCACCGTTGGTTCCTTTCCCCAGTTTTTCGAAATCCGACTTACAATTTCCTGATAAATCCGAACTCAGTACGACTGCTCAGTGAATCAAACACTTAACGTCAGTCTCTAGTCACAACACCCTAGCGAGTTAATACAAACACCTGCAACATTCGCCGACACTTTTCGTTCGGGCAT
The DNA here is from genome assembly GCA_014338405.1 of Paragonimus skrjabini miyazakii. Lineage (NCBI taxonomy): Eukaryota > Metazoa > Platyhelminthes > Trematoda > Plagiorchiida > Troglotrematidae > Paragonimus > Paragonimus skrjabini miyazakii. Next base: position 9,130 of record JTDE01000059.1, on the reverse strand, counting down.
GAAACTTAATGAAAGCTGATGTCTGCTAACTTAAAATTCGAAATATCAGCGTTGAACAAATACCGGCCCTATAAGTCAGACGACGACCTGACCGCTGTTGTATCAGTAAGAAAATTGGTATAGGCTCTGAACTAAAAGTTCCGGCAGAGCCCTATCTTTTTGTAGAAGTTTACTGCTGCCCTACAAGTCAAGTGGGATGTGACAAGGTTGTCCAGCTTCCCTTTTCTTTTGCGGCTGGTCAGATTCTAGAGTATCCTCCGACAAACAGTAAACTTAATTGCGTGAAAATGCCCCAGGGTTCTAGACCATGCGATTCAGAGTACGCAAATAACATTACTTTGACGTGTAATAGCTCAAAAGGGCTCTACTACATCATAGAGATAGAAGTTTTACCACGTCAAATCGGTTTGATCTTTGTATTCTCTAAGTGTGTGGTATGGTTGCATAAGTGGCAGGACGTTATGAAGCGCTGGAAACAGTCGAGAACTTCAGGTATCTTAGGATGTTCGAAGAAATCACAACTTGCATAGTTGAAGTTCCGGACAGTGTTCCCCAACTAAGGCCACCTCTGCCACACATATGTGGCAACAAAGCACAGTAGATTTTATAGCACAACAATTGCTGTGTAGAATAAACCAGATCGCATTCAACAGAGTGGACAGGTAAAAATATACTACTAATTACATCCCCATCGGAAGCTTGCAACCCACGTCCAAGACTCCGAAAATATCCATTTCAATAAATTATGCTACAGATTCAACAGCAGGTATGGGTCATATTAGTAATATGGCCTAGATTGCCAACCAGAGACCTACCAGTGGACGCAGATTAAAGCGGCACCGAACGACTGCATTATACGTGACGTGAGACAGGGCGTGCGAACCAAGGTAAAATCCGGGAATTAGGTGTTGTTTGCATCCTCTACTAAGCCGAGTATCCGGAAGAAAGGCTATGAATACGGAGCAAGCAAAATTTCGTCCTTATTATCATAAGGTGTATTAATATTGAGCGCTACCTCTGGGCACCCTTTATAGCTAACGCCCTGCATCCAGTTACCCTACGGGCATATCATTTACCTCCCTAGTTTAGATACTAGCAATGGAGTACGTGAGCCCTTCTTGAAAATGAAGAGGATGTTTGTCAAACCCAGAGTTTCTAGAGTAGGGCCGTCAGCCCTTTGACCAACGCTGAAACCTAATCTAGAAAAAAAGGAAAGGTTTGCCAAAGCCGAGTACCTTGTAACGTTTAAGGAATTTTGCCCCAAGTGAGGTTTGTTTTCGAGGTCGGCGAATCGCCAACAGACCAATGAGCACAAATGGTGCCCGAAGGAGCATGTAGCCTACTGAATTGCTATTGGAAATGCTCAGATCAGCATCCTAGGCACCGTTGCAGATTACCGACAGGCTGACCGTCGACTTCACAGATTCCCCCACTCATACATGGTCCTTCGCCACCTCCTCAACTTGCTCCTCCCTCGGTGGGATTAGGTGAAAAAGCTTTTTCAGTATCAGTGGCTTAACCTAAACCGATAGCGCGTTGTGTTAGCCAGGCTCTGCGATCTTCACACGGCCGCTTCCGGAGTTCCAACCAAATAGCCATTGTCCGACAGAATAATCTAGCAAACGACGTTCAAGTGACCACATAAAGGCCCAATGATTGATAGATGAATGAGCACCAGTGTCACACAACGCAGCACAACATTTAGGTATTGCAATCCATATGTATCCGATGTGTATCGTTGTTGTCCGGTGGGTGAGACGAGCGCACTCTGGTAGGTGTACAACGCTAATGTGGCTTGGGTAGACCAATCTGCCTGACATCATGTTGACGCCAGGGCGAAATCGGCGTCCATTAGCAAATGGTCCGAACCAACACAGATGCCCAGATTGACTTACAGTCTTAGAAACAGCCACGCTACCGGTAGCTGACGGTTATTTGATCAATCCATATTCACAAGTGACAACAGCGGGAGTCGCTAGATGGCACATTAACATTCAGGGCGATAAAAATCAGTACTTGCCAGAAACAGACCGCTATCAGCATAGAAATGCAACTAACGTCGTCTGTTCGACGAGAACAGCAACATCGCTCGCTAGCATTTAGCCAGTCTACCTGAATGTTCATGTCAATAGATAAAACTGCGATGTCGGTTCGGCGCAAAGTGTGACGAAGGTTACTGAGGTCGTGAAGAACATCACTCAAGATCACGTCAACATTATCATTTGACAAGGTATACGCTGCGACAACAAACAGCGTTTGTGATGAGCGTCTCCCAAAACTCGTACCGTACATTCGAGTCTGACTGCACGACGGCGGATGTTTACGGATATCCGGCTAATCAAACGACGAACGGATTCACCTGATTCCCATTCAGTTAAGGACGTTTGCACTGTTCAAACATTCCGCGAGATGCCTGTACACCGCCATCCCTGTAAAAGTCCGACAATTGTCATCACTTTATATATCGCAGGGAGTTGTGATTCAGATGACAAGGATGTACTACGAAACTGCCTATCGAGCAGGAGCATACCCGAGAAGAATATCAACAATCCGACGTTATGTTATTGTCAAACCTTGGGTAGAGTCACGCCTTACAGCAGCGTATCGCCGATCGTCAGCACGCCAGGTTGCAAAGCCCTCACTTTCTTAATAAACGTTTCCGTATACGAGAACCCGAGGTGTACCCCAATAAACTGCGAGTATGACGGGGAGGAAATGCTCCAAGGCATTCAACTATATGCATATATACTCTGTATTCGCGGAATTCGTTCAATCGACACGTATATATAGACAGCCACTACGTCAGCATCGTTGACACTGGAAGGAAAAACGAGCGAAGACAAAACAACAAGCGAACACGGTGAGAGGTAGAACAATTTCATTCCAACACATTCATCTGTTTGACAACGGATCCTAGTGTGGAGTTGAAAAGTCATAAGATATCGTTCATTACTCAGTGTGTACCCTTTTTCAAATACTTTATATATATATATATATAACATATGAAGACCACATGAAGTAGCCAATGTACCAATCTGTAAGAAAAAAGGTACTGTGTGAGTCGAAAAGGGGGAAACATGTAGGAGGAAGAAAAATGACACTGACACAAAGATTCGCAATGCAAGCGCCATCGACTTCTATTATTCGCTATATCAGACAGCGTCCCCAATAAAAGGTGTTCAGTGTTCTTTGGACTCTAGGTGGAAAGCCTGGAAAGACCTACTAGAACAAGTATTAGCGCCGGTGTCTTTATACTCTGAACCCAAGTAATACGCTGGCCATCAAGTTGCCGCTTCCAACCTAACCCACCACTCGTAAACAAAACACGGTGTGGTAAGCAGTGAACTGTCCTCTATACAGTGTGTCTGAACCAACGAAGCCTGTGAGACGAGATAAGTATGCTCAAGTGTCGGCAGAGTCTATCCGTTCTGAAGACACATCGAAGGATTTTGTCACTGCTGACACAGTGTTCTCATCACACGTCGCTACTGTTTCGAAACCACCAATTATAAAGAATAGACACTAAATGAACGCCCTCCGTGTAGCGGAACCAGGTTTCACAGTCGTACAGTAAGAGTGCTCCTACAATAAGACTACACGCTCAGCCTTTCACAGTAAAACTAGCCATCTTAGCACCACAGGCGGCGTAAGCTAACAAACACCAACTGCTGACGAACTCTCAAAGTACATGACCTTCAACTTACATGCCTCCAACGACTCCTCATTAACAGCGAGAGCAAGCGCAGAGTTTCAGCAATCGTGCAACACCACCTTGTACTTTGTAGGTGTAAAAGCTATACCAAACAGACACACTGAATCTGTCTAATTTAGGCTCCTCGCAAACCCTAATAGCTGAACAATGTCTAATCATCACTATAGACAGCAATACATCAGTGATTCATACTGATACTAAACTGCCACAAGTCGTCTACCGAGTCAGTTATGGATACTGATTGATCACATAACCGTCAGCTATCGGTGGCGTAGCTGTTTCCAAGAATGCGAGTAAATCTGGAGTGCCTATGTGGATTCTGCCCATATAGTGATATGTGCGAAGTTCGCTCTGCGCTTTGATGAGGGGAAGGCCACTTCGTCGTAAATCACAAGCTGACTTATTTAAACTGGCAAGGACACATGAGCGAAGCTGAATGGCAAGAGACGGAACTTACCGGCTCAGTGTTACCACGGTTAGCTATATCTGTTGTGGGACCAGTGGAACTACTATCAGAAATGGATATCGAGAGGGGATTGAGAACGAAATTTGATAGGACAATGAGGGAGGGGTCGGCAGTAGCATGCTTTCGCCTATTCACCCTGCTGTATGCAGCAGATAGAGCGACCCGGTTCATAGTGCGAGATGGCCGATGCAGTATGGAATTATTGGTGTTGTGATTATTCATTGTTGTGTGTGGGCTGAGATACTGCCACGACGCCCAGACCTAGACGGGAGAACGAGTAGGGTTCTTAAGCAAAACCTGTACCGCAAGGCAGTGAGTGGGTGGCAGTGTACCAGACCTGGTAAATTTTTCCGAAGAAAATGCCCACCTTCTTCCAACCCCCAACCTGGAGGACCAGGAGATTGGTTTGTCAGACCTCAACCTCTATCGATGTGGTGGCCACATCGTCCAGTTTAGCCCAACAGATCATCGAGATGCGCAAGCCGTCACACTGCGTCAAGGTCCAGTCTCGTTGTTCCATCTACAGTGTCTACCAGGCATCTTGTGTATTCGATGGTCAGACATGGTTCTGAATACTGCGACACTGCGGCAAGCGTACATGGACAGAATGGAAGCCATGCTGATGCTCAATCAGCTTCGTTGCCTAGGTCACGTCCGTCGGATCGACGATGACCGTATCCCAGAACAGCTGCTGTACGGACAACTGAAATCAGGCAAACAAATTCCTGGCCCTCAAAAGAGGAGATAACAGGATGCAATACAGGCACGTCGTTCGCGTTGTAACAGTTATTCTAGATGTTGGGAAAACTTGGCCTTGAACCGGACAGTCTGGAGAAATATGACCCGGGGAAACGTCCGCAAGTTCAATGAGCAGCAATTGCGCAACCGTGAACGGAGACGCGCGGTAAGTAAGGGAACCACCGGTGCCTTAGGTCGTGGTGACATGACTATATGACACCGCAATGTGTTCGGCCGCGAATGGGCTAGCCGCCTCGGATTAGTAGGTCATCAACGTACTCAGTGTACACCGTCGGACAACAGACAACGAATAAATTAGGGTCAGGTACATCACATCAATTATATCCATTTTTTCTTCTTCACATCAACCAACGACTGTCATCGTTTGGAACTTACCAGCCCCCATTTTCAGAAACCTGGATATCTGTGGCCTTCCACCTTTCCTCTTCTCTAGCTTTGTTGGTGTACTGTACGACAAATGTTTTCTCCATTTTCTTCCGGTCCAACCTTACATTTTGTCTTTCCTCCATATCCACCCTACCGTACACTAACACGTACTCCTATACTGGGATATTTTTCTTCCCAGTGTAGATCTTACCATTGCAGTCTATCGCTGTTGATTTCCGAGAGATAGGGTTTCAATTTCAAGCTAGCCTATAAATTGGTTAACCAACATTAACCAGCTGAACACAAAGATCTCACTCACACACCTTCTGGTCTTCTTCCATCGGGTTAACACTGGACACTGGTGTGTGAGCGCAGCCACAAATGGTTCAGCGCAGGCCACTTGTGGTGATGGTTAGGCGCATGCATGCCTTGGCTTCGGTCATCGTGACAGGCTAATCCGAACCGGATACCGCCATCCGTGTTCGAATGACTGGGAAGAACCACGGGTCACTGGGTGCAGACCACTTGCGATGACTATGCAAACGTCTTTTGGACTCGCTCGTACCGACTAACCAATCCGGACGCGGAAACACTAAATAATCAATTAAGCACGCCGTATGTGAGCAGAATGTTGCCAGACATCTGAAACATATAAGCTATTGACGAAGTGGATGCTCAAACACACAATCGTTTAACTGATAGCAAGCGGCGTCAATAGCTGTACGATATCAGATCACCATCATCATCATCATTGACAGCAAACAGTTAGATGACAAACGGTGCTTACCTTAAAACCGACAGTTAATAGACAATCTAAACAACCAGGTACAAGAGCTAGGAGTTGTTTAAATTCGTCCAGTTCCATATCGATAGAATGTATCTCCGTTTGACTTTCACATAGAAGACTTTCCAAAATTTTAATCAATGCCTTACAAGCATCTGACTTCACATTTTCATTTACAAATGCCTGTATTTCCAAAACACATGGTTGGATTCCATATTTATCGAGTACAGCACGAAGCTTGACCAAGTTCGCACCTGGAAAAAAAGAAGCGAATGGGTGGTAAACGAACAGAAACTAACCCACAACAGTCGCTAAACATTCTTTATTCCTGTATAGCTTGAAGGTTGGAAGTCCAGTAACAAATTCCTCCTGACAAAGTTCCTTGCACGTATCCGCATTGACCTTCACAAACATAAACCCCTTGGAGTGATATTGTTGGGAAAGTTGCTCGAAATGTGGTGAAAACGAACGACAAGGGCCACACCAATCAGCGTAGAAATCGGCCAACAACAGTTTATGTTCTGAGGCGCACTGAGTTAGCAGGGCGGTAAATGCCTGAGAGGAAGCAATATGAACTGGCTGAAAGTTCATCTCGCAGGCTACTCCACTGAAAATAGTTTAAAGAAAGAATTATCAAAACGGCGGACGAAGTTTCACGTTCGGTGTGCAAACATAACGAATCGCATCTGTCCGACCTGAAAACAAGAAAAGCCGTCGCTTCAATGAAGTAAACATCGTGGATGGAACTACAACCTTTGTCTATGTGCCAACTGTAATCATCTACGGTATGACATACCCTGAAAAAGACAGCCAATGCACTGCAAAGTATCACTATTGCGTGCTAATTGCTCAACAATAGTTTCCTTTGAGTACGCCACCAAACCTGACAGGAAGCCAATAATCGTCGATAGCGGGTCATGTTCTCTAATCAGAGGCGAGCGTAACTTCTCGGATGTCCGAGAATTCTGGCGGGCGTTCAAATTCTTAGGAAATGAAGAAATCCATTTTTCTTGCAAACAATGCGAATTTTTGGGGAAAAGTGCCTTTTCCCAACACGACGACCGTTTCCGTCAACGATTGTTCCAAGACAGGCAATGCGATGCATAAAAAATGAGCACGTTTCGATACGGAGACTAAAACCGTATGTTCTTATTCGGCCGAGAACTCCGTCTAAATGTACCTGGTGAACTTCAGTAGATGGACTTGCGATGATGATGTCGTCCATGTAGGCGGAAGCGTATGCCAGCTCATTCAATATGGTATCCATAATCTGTTGAAAAATAGCTGGGGCACATTTCACGCCAAATGGCAACCTGTTATACTGATATAGCCCTCTGTGTGTTGATGGTGAGATACTGCTTACTTCAGTTGTCAATTTCGGCCTAAAGGTAAGCATCAGAAAGGTCAATTTTGGAAAACACTTTACAGCCATTTAGCTGTGTGAACAAATCTTCAGGTATGGATAACGGGTATTGATGTGTTTGTAGCACATCATTCAAACCAGTAGAAAAATCCCTGTAAATGCGAACTGTGCCATTTGCCTTTTTGACAACAACTATGGGGGTTGCCCACGCTGAGTAGTTGACTTTTGTTAAAACGACCAAATGCTCCAGTCTGTCTAATTCTGAGTCAACTTGAGTGAGTGCAGCGTACGGTACCGGTCTTTTGGGACAATTGGTTGGCAATCCGGAGTAACGAACAAGGTTGCCTTCGCCGCAGTGCATAAACCGAGATCAGTGTTGAAAATCTGTGCATGTTTAGTCTGTAATTCTAATAGGATATTATTGCACACGTCAGTACCTTCTGAAGAGCCGGAAAGTGGAGACAACTGTCCAGATGACGCGTCACATAAAGAGCTAATGAGAACATTCCACAAGTGTAATTTTTCTATCCAATCAATTCCTAATAGATTCAAATCATTCAAGTCCGCAATATAACACGTGCCGGTAGAGTGTAAATCGCGAAATATGAACTTACATTTCATTTATCCTATAAATGCGATTGGGTGGCCAGATGCATTGCGCGCTATACGTCCTGAGGGTTGGTAAGTGGGTTCCCCAATGCTGTGCAATGTTGAGCGAAAAATTATGGTTATATCCGACGCAGTATCGATTTGTAATGTGAACAGAAAATTATTGATCAACATAGTCAGAAATTTGCACGAATAATAACTGACATTATTGCCCATCCTGGCATCCGGGCCACTGCCAAGCTCATTTCCGATAGGTACGTTTGGCCAGATATGCAAAAGGACGTCAGAAACTGGGCACGCGCTTGTTTAGCTTGTCAACAGGCTAAAATCCATCGTCACATATCAGCCCCGATAGGCCGATATCCGAATACCTCTTCTCAGTCTAGTTTTCCCTCGTTCACCAGCCAACCCATGCTGGCTGACTCTCCCATCACCAGCACGAATGAGCCTGTCCCGGAACTCCTGACACCCCCGTCTTCGATCACTGCTCGTTCTAGACGCAAAGTACACTGGTCGAAGCGTTTCGTAGAACGGTAGGATTGTGTGCACCAACAATCGCAAAAATATTTAAAAAAACATCTAAAATGTTTCCAAAACCACAAAAATTTGGGTGTTTTTGTCTATGTCATTTATTCAAACGTTCGTTTATTGTTGCGTAATTTAGTTGAGTACGTCATTTATTTTTGTATCGATACTCAGCCGGTTTCGTTTCACTTTCTGTCGAATGTTTTTGTCCGACGACGGCATGACGCATTTGGCACCACCGACTGCGATCGTCCCCGATTCCGTATTCGATGCCGTTCGCGAATGTTCACTGGACACCCCAACCCGAACGTTTACATTTTTGCGGTTGTTTCGGCACTTTTAAGGAAGGATACTCGAGTGAAAGCTCGCTAGGAACTGTGGGCATCAGTGCTCCTCCACCTGCGGCGTCTGGGGATTGTTGTACCAATCGCAGGCTGATTGGATATCAGCTGGTATGCCATTTTAGTGCACGGCGCACTAAGTCGTTTTCCCCAGGTACGAATTAACCAGACGCGAAATAGAAAAGGCCGTTGAGAGAAGAGACCG
>JTDE01000058.1:469437-484286 GCA_014338405.1 Paragonimus skrjabini miyazakii | reverse complement strand
ATGACTTTCCCGACCTTAGTTCTAGCAATACCCTCCTTTCTGCTGACGATTTAAAAATCTGGAATGCTTTAGATCCCAGTGCGCTGCAGATCGACCTCGACCGTATTAAAGGCTGATCAGAATACTGGAGTCTCCCTCTAAACGACAGTAAGTGTGCACATATGTCGCTTGGCAGAGACTCGAAGAACCTATTCGCGATCCACGGTGCACAAAGTGTAACGGGTATCACGAAAGTTGACCTTAAAAAGGACCTAGGGATTTGGCTTTCGACTAGTTTATCCTTTTCTTATCACCACCGGATGGCCGCCAAAAAGGGAGTTGGGACTCTTGGGCTGATAAAAATAACCTTTCCCCGAATAGACAGGCATGCTTTTCAATCGCTCTGCGGAGTCTATATAAGACCATCGCTTGATTACGCAAATCAAGTCGTATACACCGGCTTGAAGGAGGACATACTCGCCATCGAGCGTGTCCAGCGAGTAGTCACCAAAATGGTCACTGGCTTGCGGCATTTCTCTTACGAGTCTCGTCTTGCAATTCTTGATCTTTATCCACTTGAAGTTCGAAGACTCCAGCGAATTAATCCCCACGCACTTTTTCTTCAGCGCAGAACTCGTGCACCAGTTCTTCACTACAGTAGTTGATAACAGTCGAAGAGGTCACGAAAAGAAGCTGTATAAGCTTCGACCCCAGACTTTCCTTAGGCAACAGCTCTTCTCGTATAGGGTTATCAATCACTGGAACGACCCCCCATTGGAGATTGTTAGTTGTTCTTCAAAGTGTTATAAGATTCTCACCTACTTAAGAAGTTGTTAGATTAGTATTTTACTATGCTTTGCTAAACTAGTATTTTACTTTGTTCTCGGCATTCCCTGTAACAACCAAGAGCGGTGCTACACCCTGTTTTCAATGACTGTCTTTTAGGTCAACAGAAAACCGCCGACATCGAAACGGACAAACTGACTGGATCCGGGTGACTTGGGCCTCCAACCTCGAACCCGTGAACAAATCGCTGAAATCGCTGAAAAGTTGCAATCTGCTCGGCATTCGCAATTAAACCGACGGACAACAAACCGAGACGAACCCATCTATCATACCCTGAAGTTCAACTCCTTCGAGTTGAATTAAGGTCCCGAAGGTACCGGTACTGTGTTTAGCAGTGTGATATCACCCCTCACACAAAAGCCATAACCACTGTTCATGAACCCAGCGATACCTTCGTGATGCTAGTTCCGAGGTTCGTACGCCCAAGAGTTCCTCAGCGTTATATCAACACGGATCGAAAGTCACAGTGAGAAGACGATGGATCTGCAAACAAGCTATTTATTTATTTACTCACCGTTCATAAGCGGACTTCAACGCAACGATTATGGGCGCCAGGGAGGCGGACGTGAGAGAACCTTGAGTACAACCACATGGCAGCCGACAGCGGAGACGAATGTCGACGCCGCGGGGAGTTTAGGATTTTGGGGACGTCGAAGGTGATCTCACTACATCAGCCCCCCTAGAAGGATGAACTTTAATCTTCGGCAACGGCTACTGTCTTGCTGACTCAGCGATTGATACACGGGTTCGAGGCAGGGGCCCAAGGGTCCCGGATCCAGTCGGTTTTTCTTGTTCAGTGTCAAGCTGGCTTCTGTTGATCTGAAAGACATTCAGTGAAAACAGAGTGTAGCACCGCTGACCAGCCGCGACCCACCTAACCTGAAAACGCCTCTTGAGGACGTGATAGGGGGTATGATTTCCTCACTGCGCAGGCACAGAGTGCAACAGCGTTCAAGATTTTCTCCCTAGGCTCAGCAACTGTTGCTATGCATCGCGTTAGACCTGGAAATAAGGAAGGGTGATGTAACTGAACGTCAGAGAAAAAGCGAATACCCAACGTAACGCGTGTCCTTGAGCGCCTGAGGATATTTACAGTTATGTGCAGGTATCTTCTGTGCAAAACGAGCCAGGGAATTGTTAGTTACTGTTCGACAAAAGTATGAAATACACCGTTATAATTAGAACTGAACTATATAGTATAACGATCGTACGTACAAGAATTGCAAAACACAATTAGACACAATCAACACAACACGTATATTGTCGCATCGTACGTATCACCAAATTGTACAGGATATTGGAATAGTAAAACAATTGCATAACAGAAGGAGACGAAGCATGTCAGTCATCACATACTCATAATGAATTACCAGCTGTACAATAAATGCGAAATAGAAAAAGGTAATTTAATCGAGATAGCACACGGGAAAATGGACGCGCCTCCCTAAACTAGTTGAGGCGGGAGTTCTTCGGGAGTAGATGTAGAATGCAACGCTGGGCTAAGTCAGAGGTTGAAGTAGACGGAGTTGGCTCGGATGATGCTTGTGTTGTCAAACTGGGGGTAGTCGGTGAAAGCAGGTTTAAGGTGGTCAGTGGATACCGTGAAGTGTTGACCGAAACTGTCGATCACATAAGTTTTTGCAGACCGTTTAATGACACGAAAAGGTACTTTATACTTTTGTTGCAGCAGTTTTTTGACAGAGTCTGTTCGCAGAAACACGAGCTCACAAGTTCTGAGTTCTTTAGGAACATAAGACGAGGATTGTTGGATACGCGTAGTGACCGCATGTAATTGGCCAGTCGGTTGGCATAGTCTTGAGTGTCGACAGCAGCTTTGCTTGACGGTTGGAATAAATCAGCTGGAAGGCCTAAAGTACGACCATAGACGAGTGAAGCTGGGGTCGTACTGTTATCCTTGACACAGTTGCGAATACCAAGTAGAACTAGGGGTAAAGCTTTCGTCCAATCCACCTGCTCGTGAGCACGTAATAAAGCTTTGAGCTGACGATGGAAACGCTCTACAAGTCCATTCGCTTGTGGGTGATATGCTGTGGTGCGTGCTGGGTGCACGCCTAACAGCTTGGTCAGTTGTGAAAATAAGGCTGATTCGAATTGCGTACCGCGATCAGTTGTAATGGTCGACGGACAACCGTAACGTGCGACCCAATGCTCAACAAATGCGCGAGCGACAAATATTGTTGATGGGCCTGACAACGGTATGGCTTCTGGCCAGCGAGTGAACCGGTCGATACATGTGAGCAGATAGGTGTAGCCTCGCGAAGGTGGAAGTGGCCCGACGAGGTCCAGGTGGACATGTTCAAAACGATCGTCGGGTGTAGGAAAAGATCCCAGCGGGCTGTTGGTGTGTCGGTTGATTTTGGAACGTTGACATGCAATGCAGCAACGGGTCCAATGCCGTACGTCCCGATTCATGTTAGGCCAGACGAGTCGATTTGCAGTCGGTCTTAGTGATGGGCGTATGCCTAGATGTGACAGGTTATGTAGTACTTCAAATGCTGCTGTTCGTAAAGTATGTAGCACGACTGGCCTGGGGTATCCCAGCGTATTGTCACATATAGTGGTACCAGGCGAAGATGTCAATGGAACTGGGACAATACGTAAGTTTGTGCGTTTTAAATAATCTATAAACGTGTAATCGGACTGTTGTTGTGCAGCTTTGTTGCGATGTGCGATCAAGTCGTTGGCTGTAGACACGCTGCGGATTCGTGATAGAGTATCTGCGGCCACGTTTGCGGCTCCGGAGACATGGCGATGGTCTGTAGAAAACAGGGCTATGTAGTCCAGCTGTCGAGTTTCTCGAGGTGAATGTCTATCGGAGTGATTCCTCAAGGCGTACACGAGAGGGTTGTGATCCATGAAAATGATGAAGTCACTGCCCTCGAGTGCGTGGCGAAAATAGCGCACAGCCTTGTACACAGCTAAAGGTCCTGACCGAAGGTGCTGTATCGCGTTTTGGTATCGCTGAGACGTTGAAAAAAAACACTCGGTTTCCAAGTCTCACAAATTGCCTGCTGCAGCACTGCATCTATGGCTGTGTCCGATGCACCCACAGCGATGCTGATTGGTGCATCCGGTTGTTCGTAATGCAACATGACTGCAGAGACGAGAGCCTCCTTTACGGCGGCGAAAGCCGTAGTGGCTTCGGGAGTTAAGTGTAAAGTACGTTTATTGCCCCGGAGTAGGTAAGTCAGAGGTTGCATTAGCTTGGCGCAGGTGGGAATAAATCGACGATAGTAATTCACAAGTCCATTGAAGCGGCGGAGCTTGGGAATTATGTCGGGAAACTTACACGATCGAATAGCCTCGACCTTGGGATCGAGCGGTTTAATCCCTTCTGCCCAGATGTGGTGGCTTAAAAGAATCCAACGGGGCTTGACCGAGTTCGGACATAGCTCCGTTGACGGTAAGGCCATATGCTGCTAGACGATGAAATAACGTCCGTAGGTGGATGATATGCTCTTCCGGGGAAGAGCTAGCCACGAGGATATCGTCTATGTACGCATAAACGAAGTCAATTCCACGGGCGACTTCATTAATCAGACGTTGGAACGCTATACAGACGTTGGAACGTCTGTACAGCGTTCCGAATGCCAAAAGGCATGCGTACAAATTCGAACAAACTGAATGGAGTGGTAATAGCCGTCTTGGGTATATCCTCTTTAGCTACCGGTTTCTGGTATTAGGCATGGACAAGGTCGATTTTGATGAAGATTATTTACCTTCAAGGCTGGTAGTTAGATCGTGGATGTGTGGCACCGGGTACCCATATGGAACAGTGGCACTATTCAGTTCACGGTTACCTCCGCAAGGACGCCAATCGTCTTCTGTTTTCTTTTGCGCCATGCGCAGAGGAGAGGCCCAAGTACTATCGGAGGGTCAGATTATACCCATATCCAGCATGTGCTGAAATCCATGACGAGCGGTGCGCAGCTTGTCTGGTGCCAGTCTTCGCGGTCGCTGAAAAACTGGTGCGCCTTTCGTTTTGATTTGATGTACCACGTCCGTAGCGACGGTGGGTAGTTCGTCCAATAGACGGGTCAACTCCGTGAATTCACGCAATACCGCTCGGTATCGATCATCACCGCTTGGTTCAGCAAGCAGTGGGCTGACAGTCGTCGAGAAAGTGGTTCCTATAGTGGATATACTCGTTAGAGGATCTAGGAGCTTGCGATGATCTGCGTCGACAACTAACTCAAAATGCTTTAAGAAGTTCATGCCCAAAATGACATCTGGTACATCCGCTATAATGACCACCCAACGGAAAGCACGCTACAGGCCCACATCCAACGTAAGGGAGCGTGTGACAACCAAATTCCATCAGGATAACTCAGCAGACAATGCTGCTGAGATTGAACGACGAATTAACAAAGAAGTGCAAGCATTGCTCGAAGGACACTTCATCGATCAGTCAACGGCAAAGTCAATTACACCTAGAAGATCACATACTTGTAGTGGATCTAAACGGTATATACAATTCAGGTGTGAACACAAAATTGGAAAAAATGGTAAAAGAAAATGAAAACAACTGACTAACAGTAGTTCGTGAAGGTGCGTCGTTTAGAGTTCCACCACACGGAATGAATTATCCAATCGATGCGATCTATCGTATAGCTCCCAGGTAACGTTAGAGGTCACAACGAAGATAATTCCGACGACCGATGAGTTTGCAAATGTGCTGAAATAAATGCGGGTTCCGTTAGCCGTTAACCCTCCCAAAAATCTGTACACACGCGACACTGGATGCAGAGAGAAAACACAGGGCTCTCGACCTTGGAAGTGTATTCGTCATGTTAATTAAATCAACGCACATGATTTAAACGAGTGTACAGATGAATTTGAAGAAGGTGAAAAATGCGGAAAACAATGAGAACTATGCAGTACAAAATGCTGTACAAAACGTTACATACTCCTCAACCGTATGATTTGCCCAAACATCACAAGGTTGTGTACCACTGAGGTCAATACTATCCATGTCCAATTCACCACAACACAGGTTGGTACAGTGGCTAGCCCAACTTCTGCAGCCCGTAAGACAATCGATGGTTCGGAAAACTGTGAGAGATAGTTTTGAACTAATCGGTTTACTCGAAGGTTTAGACTGCAACAACAAACATATAACCAGTTTGGACATCGCCTTTTTGATTAAAAGTGTCCTTCTGATGCAGACAGTCAGTATAGTTTGTCAGTATATTGACTCACACCAACTGAACACAGGATTGCTTACGTCTGAGCTAGAATGCCTATATTAGGTCCAAAAGTTGGTACGTTGCGGTAGAAATTTAAGGGTTACTTATCAAAGGTTATTTTCGAATCTCTGTAAGCGCATATTTACAGCGGAGTTGCGCATACATACCACCGTGGAACTTCCTCGAAACCCATAGTCATCCGGACTGTATGATGTGCTAGCCCGGATGACGCTTGTGTCTGTCTTGTAAGTTGGCCTCTAAATCCCACCAAGTAGAAATCGTTTCCTCAATCTTCCGTGAGGTTCTAACTACGCCCTTACACATTTTAGCCTTTCTCTTTGTAGGTGTAGTTATTCATCAAAGGGGGCGTCATACATCGCCAATTATTGTTTAGGTTCATAGCGAGCTGGAGCTGGAGCAAGACTGAGGAGATCAGATACACACCCCGACTCCTATGGTAAGGCTGTCACTCTCTATATAGCTACCGGTAGGCACAGTTCTTGCTTAGCTCTTAGAATCTCAAGCATACCATGAGAATAGGAATCAACAGTTAAATCGTCATACCCTTACGCGTTCCTGTGAAGGATGAGGAAACTTTAGAGTGGAATGCATGGACAAGGAATGAACTGTAGAAGGGGCATTGGAAACATTTAACAACGTTTTGGTATCCTCGTCTCTATAGGTCACTTGTGGATCAGAAGTGAAGACGTGGAGATCCGAATAGGAGGTGTCCGTCGCAGATAAAGTTGGGAAGTGTTAGGGCGTCCATTCTGTTACCGTCCCAAACCACCTCCGTCATGACAAAGAAAAATACGATTGACTCAGTCCTAATCAGCGGAACTGCACAGAGCGGAAGAGACTTTTTATGCCGCTATGCGCATTAGTGACCCTAACTCTTTTTCTTTCGGTAACTGTTCTCTTTCATGTCTTGGGAACGCTTGGTCATTACGCGCCATATAAATACTTTGTAGTTGTCGCCTTTGTCGCACAGGTGTTGAGGCGGAACAAAGCGGTTTCCTTTGTGCGCGACTTTTGGCTTGTCTTGGGAACCAAATCGCCGGACATTTGCGGCATTTTCGGGACCGAGATTTTCGTGTTAATTAATGCCGAGACGAGAATCCGATCGGTATCAAGCGCACCACCATAACGAGAACAAACCAGCGTATCGTTTAGGAGGGTTTTCAACAAGAAGACATGACCATGAATGCGATTGTTCACGGGGGAAAATGTGGTGACTGTAATAATTAGTTATTTTGGCAGTCACATTCCATTGTACATTTTTGATGATTCGGGATTTTATCTACGTTTATTTTACTCAGGCTTTCAATTTGTAATACCTGCCGCGGGGCTAAACTCAGAGCTCGCTATGTGCCTCAATACAATGAAGTGCCTACTCGATACACTCCATTTACCAAGGTCGATATCAATACACAACGATCATCGCGCAGTCTTGGTTTCCAGTGTCGTTCGGTTTTGATAGTGGGAACTGAATGGCTATTATACTGTTGAAAAGTTCCGACAACTACAATGATTCGGTGTTTGTAATGACTAAAATTATCTATTATGGTCCATGCAAGCACCACACAACTGCTAACCAAGTGTGCACATCCACTCATCACGTGCGTCGAATTTGATGACACTCAGCCACTACAAAATGTCAAGAGTTAAGCTTCAATTGACGGTTGGGTACGACCGTCTTGTACACAGGGTTTGATGAACACCAACAAGCCCGGATATCAACGGATTAATCGACCTATGCAGAATCTACTCACAGCGACAATCCGGAAATTCCGCACACATCACCTGCATGGATCCATAACTTTTCTCGCACTGGTAGCGCTTTCAAGCATAAGAATGCATCTTTTGTGTAAAACCCTGTCGTTTTAGGGCAGTAGAATTTCTCAGTAGAATTTTCAGGCTACGGAGGTGATTTGTGATTGGTCTAGTGGAGTAATGCATTGCGGTCTTTTTGATTGTGACTGCAATAATTGGTTGCGGCAATATGGCAATGTCCGAATGAAGACTTGAATTAGCAAAGCCGTCATGTAGTCCATTCGGGGGTATAGAGTTCAATCCAGAGAGGGTAGACAGCACGAACCAATGAATGTCATCAATCATTCTGTGACCTACAACACGAGTGCAGTCAAGTGGCCTCGTGAACATGTTTTAGTATTCCGAAATCACCCTTCGGTAGCAGACGCAAATACAGCCGCATCAGTCCCGATACGCGCGAACGCATTATTGAACCTTTCGGAAGAGGTGATGATTGACGTGCATGATAGTTCACTTAATTGGAGACAATTGCAAGACCGTATATAAGTGGCTCCATGTCGATTGTATCAGTTCCAAAGCGCAACCCAGGAGAGAAGATAACAGTAAACTTTTGAATGAATTGGAAATTGACATGATACTGGAGTGAATCTCCACGAACCCAACAGTGACTCTCGTATTTTTGAAATTGCGTGCAAAAGCAGAGTTTTTAAAAGAAGTGTCAACATCTACTGTCAGTCGATATTTGAATGGGTGATTCATCACTGTGAAGACGCTGTACCAAATTACCGTCAGAATCAACACCGATGAGAACCGGGCGGCACGACGGCGTTTTGTTTGTCGATTGTTGGAGTGCTATGCTAGCTCCAAGATACTTTGCTGGATTGATGAGATGAACTTCAACTTGTTTTGTACAAGGTCAGTAAGACGTTTTTTGAAGCAAACGGAAACATGCATTTCTGTCACCAACAGCTGGGACCAAAACTTACATTTGATCGAAGCAATTACAGAATGTTCTGTCACGACCGAGAAGTGCGTAGGGGTGTCTACAACGGTACCGATGGTAGACAATAGTTCCGTGCTCTGATGGATAAACTGATGATCGGCACAACTATCCCAACACTGGGGATAATTTGTGACGATGTCCTTTACTATACCGATTTGAAAAGCACTTTTGTAAAAGATGCGTATCAAGGGAGGCAGCTATTTCAATTGACACTGTATTCGCCCGAATCCTATTGAGAACTTCTGGAGCATAGTCAAGACGAGGGTGAGGCAGCAGTTGCTAATCCACTGTGATGCGTTGATAGATGGTGATCCTGCTCAAGTACTGAGCCAGTAAGAACGGCGAATGCCTATTCTGGAACAAGTATCCCATTCTGCAG
Source organism: Paragonimus skrjabini miyazakii (assembly GCA_014338405.1). Taxonomy (NCBI): domain Eukaryota; kingdom Metazoa; phylum Platyhelminthes; class Trematoda; order Plagiorchiida; family Troglotrematidae; genus Paragonimus; species Paragonimus skrjabini miyazakii. The sequence goes on along the minus strand of JTDE01000058.1, from coordinate 475,099 downwards.
TGAAGGACGTCACCGAGTAACAGTGTGTTTTCATTTTGTCCCCCGCAGTGAGCGCTTCTGTGTGCAAGCGATGGAAGACAAAGACATGGGAATACTACCGTAAATGTCCTGGAAATGACAAAAGCTGTATTCAAGACTAATATCATGTGATTGACTTACTTATTCGTGCACACAAGTGGTTTCATTGAGTGGAAGATGGAAATTTTTAACTAGCTTTGTCATCACTTCATCGAAAGATAATTGTTTGAATATTCTGAAGTAGATGTGCAAAATTGCGAAGCACATGCTTTATAACTCCGGATGGTATGCTTCGGTCTTATCCAAAGCTCTAATGGGTAAAGGTACTAATCACCTGTGGTTGTGTAATAGTCGTAATGAATGGGCATGGCAGAACAGCATATTTTGTTCGTACATCATTATAGACATTACAGCTAGTCACAGCTTATCAGAAAGATTCGCGGAATAAGCTCGAGGTCTCCGATATTCTTGTCGTAAATTGATCGGGTTCCAATTCACAACGTTTTTCTATGAATAATCACGTACGGATACAAACGCACAAGCAACATATCGAGGAACTATGTGTGTACTGTGAATGTTTCTCAGCAGATAGTTTCTGTGCTCGCCCTACGGACAGACGCAGTTGTAACGCCTCTTTCAACAAGCAATCATTGACCTTGTGCAAAACAAGTTGAAGTTCATCTCATCAATCCAGCAAAGTATCTTGGAGCTAGCATAGCACTCCAACAATCGACAAACAAAACGCCGTCGTGCCGCCCGGTTCTCATCGGTGTTGATTCTGACGGTAATTTGGTACAGCGTCTTCACAGTGATGAATCACCCATTCAAATATCGACTGACAGTAGATGTTGACACTTCTTTTAAAAACTCTGCTTTTGCACGCAATTTCAAAAATACGAGAGTCACTGTTGGGTTCGTGGAGATTCACTCCAGTATCATGTCAATTTCCAATTCATTCAAAAGTTTACTGTTATCTTCTCTCCTGGGTTGCGCTTTGGAACTGATACAATCGACATGGAGCCACTTATATACGGTCTTGCAATTGTCTCCAATTAAGTGAACTATCATGCACGTCAATCATCACCTCTTCCGAAAGGTTCAATAATGCGTTCGCGCGTATCGGGACTGATGCGGCTGTATTTGCGTCTGCTACCGAAGGGTGATTTCGGAATACTAAAACATGTTCACGAGGCCACTTGACTGCACTCGTGTTGTAGGTCACAGAATGATTGATGACATTCATTGGTTCGTGCTGTCTACCCTCTCTGGATTGAACTCTATACCCCCGAATGGACTACATGACGGCTTTGCTAATTCAAGTCTTCATTCGGACATTGCCATATTGCCGCAACCAATTATTGCAGTCACAATCAAAAAGACCGCAATGCATTACTCCACTAGACCAATCACAAATCACCTCCGTAGCCTGAAAATTCTACTGAGAAATTCTACTGCCCTAAAACGACAGGGTTTTACACAAAAGATGCATTCTTATGCTTGAAAGCGCTACCAGTATGTAAAAAGATTAAGAATATTTTTATGGGGAAAACAACACAATCGATCTCAGGTGGATAACCCTTCTATTATTATTTTCTTTGGCATTGCTTTACTTTCATCAGCCAGTTCTTTTGAGCCTAACATTTATCCAGTTCGAAAATATTCACTCACCGTTAAATTACCCGATTCAACCGCTGGTAACCTTGTTCGAAGATTTTCTTAGGTTGACCACGTCTGATTCGACTGGGCAATATGACCAAATGTTTGAATTTTTCTCAGATTGCCATTTAAATATTAAAAAAGGCAGAATAATTTCCACCGTTCATCTCTCAGCTTTGCTGACAAAGCTAAGCTGAGATTTATTAATTAGACCATGTTATTTCAAATGAGATCTGACAAACATTTTTAACCCAATTTTTGGCAATCCCGCGTTTACCAATATGTACCGCTGATGGCCTTCAAAGGAAATAGCACGACCCCCTGAGGCATGTGAACTGGATAATGTAATAACCTAATTGACCAGATAACAAAGTGACCGGGGAAATACAGACACCGGAAAATTACATTAATGATAAAATAATGCAAAAGTAGGTGTACAGATGAGAATGAAAGGTTTACTGATAGAGCACATCGACTCACTGACTAGTTGGAGTCCGTCGAATGGAATAGGTCATCGCATGCAAAAGTTAGTTGGCGTCGGTGAATATAATCAGATGATATCGAATGAATCATCCCACATGCTACTTTGGAAGCAAGAGGTTCTGCGTTGGAAGGAGGGTAGTACGGTTGAGCTAGCATATTTTGTGGTGCAGTTAATTTGTCAGCCAGCAGTCCAACCAAAAACACGAGGGATGAAATTGTGCTCAGAAACTCTCTTCTCCTCATCGCACTAACCAGTGGTGTTTGAAAATTATCGACGTGCTTTCAAACAAAGGCGTAAATGAAGTTGATGTACAGAGGTGTGCACAAATACATGCAGGAATAAATTATGGAATATAACAGTTAAATGTGAACGTTAGAAGTTGTCAAACGACAAAGCTTGATCAACCCGGTTGACTTAAGACATACTGCCGTCCTCGAGGAGAGAAGATATTCTGTGCCTATCACTTAACCCCACGATTGATCACATTTCTATCAGCTCTTCTCAGTTTATCACGACTTCTCTTGAACAAGAGTATCAGCGGTCATTACTTGTTAATCGGGCGAGCTATGAGGTATAGGCAAGAGAGGAGTAGAAAAACTGAGATCACGTTCCGTTTTCTCCGACTGGGATGCTGCCTTCTCTACAGTCAAATTCAAGTGAGATCTCTAACCATCTCTACAAGCCCCAGACGAACCAAAAGTGCATGAAACAGACACATCACCAAGTTCAGCGAGATCTAAGTAAAAGAAGAAAATCAGTTTACGACAGGAAGGAGCATGGGCACCATTAATCAGGGAGCGAGGAAACGCGGCTAGCTACGGATTGGCTCAAAAATGTAGTAATCGCGAGAAGTTCAAGACATTTAAACAGACGGTACTGCGTCTATCCGTAATTCCTGTTGATTTAATTAGTAAATAACAACTACGTCTGTTGTGGTAGCGAACGCTCATTGAAATACTGAGATCCACTAGGTATTGAAAAACACCTCAGAAAAACAGGTTCGATACCAAAATAAAGTAAACGATCTGACTAGGAAAAGTAACAACCTTAAACAACCAACCCAACAGAAATTACCATTCCATGATGGATGACCTACAGAGAACTAAACAACCGAATTACTCACCAACGGCGGTACTTACGCAAGCAAAAATAAAATGAAACTAGGCTTTAAACAAAAAAACCCGAGCAAAATGTTAAATCGGATGAAGATGAAAACGATATTCTAGCGGATGGTTAGAATTGAACAGCACAGAGATCACTAGGAAAAGTTATCGTTTGCTATGGCATACCGTAACGCACAATCTGAAGGGATGAATTAAAATGGTCAAAACACGTCATACTTTTTATTTTGTTCATGTGCTTTCTTCTGTTTCTATTATTCCAGAGGTCGCTGCAGAGAGAGAATATGGGGACGCCCCAAATGGATACGTCAGCTGTCCGATATTGAGGACATCTGCCAAACTCTCCTCATAAATATACTTTCCCTCGAACATTCCAATTCTGTGTACCCATTTTTGTTTGGCATGTACCAGTGGTGACATTTGGCAGATACACATTGTCTGTTTTTCCGTTGTTCTTTGTTCGGCGTGCGTGACTAGTGACTGTAGTGTTGTATGTTTGCTGTTTGAGTGTCCCTTCTTTGAAGGTTCCTCTACGTCCCAGTTCGTGATCAGTCGACTGTGCATGACAGAAGTGTGGTTGCATGAGGTGTGTTCCCGTTTTATTTTGCCACGCACACTCATTTCAGCTTTCTTATAGGCCCTCCAACTTGCTAGTTGGGAACGTCTGTACAGCGGAAAGAGGAATTTATTCCTCCGAGCATCTACAGCTCGAGGTCAACAGTCAGTGGAAGTGAGATCTACTGGGGCTGTTGGTTTAATTTCAGATATTGAAACCTCTGTGTTTATGGTTGAAGACACGATATGACCGGACCCTCTTGGTATCTGTGTTGTGTTGCTTCTAGGTGACTTATGTATCTTCTTTGTGTGAAACAGACCTTGTCGAGTTTCCTTTTGTGAGCATTGTATGTTGACTTTGTGCCGTCACCTGTGATTAACTGTTTTGGAATACTACAGAAGATAGACGTCGAAAAGCCTAAACGTAGACCAACGTAAAGTGTTGCATTACAAAGTGTAAGAGAAAATAATAATAAAACAATAAAGCTTACTCTAAAACAGCACCTGTTAAGTCTTAGGTCACTCAACAGATTCAGCACCCCTAATAATGATGGCCACCAAAACTCATGCCAGTACCAGTAATGCAGGCAGTCTTGCTAATCGTTAACTTTGGAAACAATTTACTGAACATGCCGAACTCTGTAACGGAGTGTTGAGAGCCATGATAAAATTGATCCGTACCATATTTACTTGAGATAACCATAAAGTACTGAAGTTTATTATGTGAATAAGTATCGTGTTTATCACCATCTCAGCTGCTCTCCTTTCCCCTCTGATCGGTGGTTAAGCTAATAAGTCAGTTAACATCTAGGTGATCACGGATCAATTCGTTGATATCTTGAGGTCCCGGTGACTTTAATCACCCCTCTGCAGAGTGGTGTGTAAAGTGTTTCAAAAACCTTCAGTACCGTACTGTACCTATGTTGTTAAGGAAGTTTGCATGTGGCAGGGCATCTGATCTTTGGTTTGTATATCCCGACAATATGCTGCGCAAATCGAATGACATGTACCTCTAGTTTACTAGACCGCCACCAGCGAGTTCCCGACATTCGTGGCTATCATGCCATATCTTTGTCGTTTACAGCGTTGTAAGAAAGCACGTGAACATTTCGTTTAATAAATTTTGCCTATGCATTATCAACTGCCATTTTATATTTTGCCTGGCTCCAATTGTATCTATAAATGGCAAATTATTGAGGCGTGCACGAAATATTTCGTACGCAACTGAGATTACCTAAAACAAAACATGAAAAATTTACGCAATCAATCCATGTTTGGAGAGTACAATAAATGAGGAACCGACCTTGTTCAGTCTGGCATATCAGCGTCTACCTGAGGACGTGATGCATGCCAACAAAAACCCAGATATTCTAAACCACTCAGGCTCTAGTCTGCTAGATTTAGGCCAGAACACAGCAATAAGAGGGCATCTCTAAACCACAGAGGTAATACAGTAGGCGTAGTTGTAGATATGTCCCCTGTACTCTATATGCATCTCGACATCCGAAAGTTCTTCCTGAGCTAATGGCCGCATTCACCGATAAGTTCAAATGATGGTTCACCAGGTGCAGCGCTTTGGTACAATTTTTTACCGAAAGTCGTTCCTATAAACTGCAGAACAAGTGTTTTGTTACTGATAATATGTTATGCACATACCACTTATCAATAGATTCAAAGTTAAAATGTCAACTGGAGTTCATCCATGTGCAACATCCTTATTTATTAGTACTTCCGAACCATAAACAGAACGGATATGGGAAAACAAATTGTGCGTTGTGCTAATGTTCATTATTAAGTAATTCCTTGGTTAGGCCACAACGAGTTAAAA
>JTDE01000058.1:443154-464435 GCA_014338405.1 Paragonimus skrjabini miyazakii | reverse complement strand
TGCACCTTAATTGTTATCTGTTTGTACTGCACATAAGACTAACAAAAACGAGTGCTTAGTATCCAAGTTTAGACTTGTGCTGTCCGATTAATCTATTCGAATGAAGTCAAGAAGAGTAATGTTTCAGGTTTGCCAGTCTGTAAAAATCAATTTTAATGTCGGTAACTATCCCATCAAATGGTAGGTAGTGCCGGGAATGATCTTCTTATATCCACCAAATACGTTTACTATCAAAATTCACGAACACCATAACAGTAGAAATTGTACAGAGATGTAAAGCTATCCGCCCACAACTTGTGACCACCATTAATGTTAAAGGCAATTTCAATCAAACTCAATAAAATATGCAAATGTTCCTCTTGTAACCTTACACTAAGATTAAACCTGCTTCCTACACAACAAATTAATAGTGTACGTTCCCCGAGGTTGTCAAAATGATGTCTGCCTATTGGCAGACTGCTCTAGGGAGAACGTTTCAGTGACATAAACAAGTCTCTCGGGGATTTGTCATGCAATCAGATCAGACAAGTTTAGTTGAGCGGAGCACGGGTTTCCGGTAGATTAGCTACACTTAGTTGAATGAATTCACTATAGGGTGGACCAACAGACCAAATGTCCGAACTTAGATTCGCCTCATCGCGACTTGATTAGATCCAAGTCAGGCGAAACCAAGTCAATTTTTTTTCATTTGGTCATATGTGAGTATTCAACATTCTCGTAGACGTATCATTTCAATAAAAACTGCGCACGCCAATGATTAAAATGGCTACAGCAGAGTAGGAAATTATGCAATTATATGAGCAGCACAGTAACTTGTTAAAAGACTTGCATTGTTCTATACAATCGTTCGAATCCCAAACAGCCTGAACGAATATTTCACGGGTACCGTATTAAGTCGAAGGGGAGAAAATTCTCAATTCTCATGGGGTTGTTGATTGGTTGACTCTCTAACAAAATACCGCCACGAGTTTTTCTGTTAGACATTTAACTCAGAGGTAGCTGATAAAGTCCAAACGGTCTCAACAACGGCTGATTAGCAACATTGTTGGCAGAAACTACATTCACTTCATCTCACTGGAAGCACTTTGCAAAGCAGTACATCAAGAAACGTTCTCAGTCGGGTTAGCAAGTGGCAGTGAACCAGAGCGGTTATTGAATTTCCGTGTCTGGTCACTGTACGAAAAACTTAGTTATTGACCGTGGTTAGGGTTTTATAGCAATTTGCATTTTGTGAAGGTAGTTTTCGGTGCAAACTATTACATTCGCCTAAATTTATTGTTTTTCAAAACATTGTAATAATCTGAATTTGGGTTAACCTGATCCTCATTTAGTTACGTATTGTCAGCAAAATTCTACTCTGTCAGAACCGTGACAGATTTGCTAGCATGTAAAGTTTTACCATGGAGAGTGTTCCCTACTAATCATGCTAAGTGAAGCATTTGATGTTAGACTGATTGGGTTGTAGTTGGATGGACGAGGCCCGTTGATTGGAGGTTAGAGAACTCTGTACTGTACAACCGATTCCATTAGTGGTAAAATTCAATAGGAGGCGTACCATATCTAAGTATCGGATGCCAGGTTGGAAAAAGCGACGTGTAAAAACATTTAGACATTTACAGTGACAACCCACTGTAGTAGAGCGAAACAACTTTCAAGTTTCTCACTGCCTCAAACACCAAGAAAATATATCATAAAACGTTTGAAATTTAATGTCCAGAAATGGCTTGTGAAATCAATGTCGGGAAAAGTTTACTTCAGAAATAATCGACTTAATACTTATACTAAACAGACTTTTGGTGCGGTTAGGCACTTAAGCAGTTCAAATTTCTAGCTAAGTTTACGACGTTACGACCTAAGATGGCATTTATAGAGGATGCCAGCCCTATAAATACCAAGGAAAGGTGTTAACCTAGAGTTTTAATCAGAAAATAAAATCAAAATTTTTGTGAACTTCCAAGCCTCACATGGCTTGCAATTGCTTAAAATTTTACTGTAAATTTGATTTAAATTTACAAGTGATTCATTCAATAAAGAACCTTGGTGCTTTCCGTTTAATAAATGTTTTCATTTTTTCATACTGCGTTTTTGCAAATTTCCAAAAACTTGAATGCAAGTATCTTCATAGATCCCCACGAATAAAATATATGTTTCGTGTGTTGCTTAGTGAGCTTCCTTGGAACAGAACCGGACCTATTCAACAAGAAGCAAATCTGAGCTTTGTTGCGGCCAAGATATTTGTAGGAGGGAAATACTACTGATGAGCTATGATTGCTATTGGTAGACCGCCTGTTTCGTGAATAACTCCGGAACGATGCTTGGGATTCAGGGGTGCTGTATACCAAGATTTGTGTTTGGATAAGTCTTCTAAGTTATGATCCATTTAATAATATATGAGTTCTGTAGTTTTTGTCTTCCGAGTTAACAGGAATGAACGTGAATAGAATGGTTTACCTTGTCGTCCAAGACTAATTAATATGACAATAAGTTCGAAAATTGACATATACTTTCACTGGTCCGAATAAATGCTCAGGCAGACAACTTCAACTCTACCCATATAATCATTCGCGAACTTCAGACATTTTCCAGTGTACCATCCAACAACGGTAGAGGACCACTAATGTTTACGTCCACGTGTGACCACATAGTGAATATGCTGTAGTAAATTTTGTTTGGAGACGCTTTAGTTGTTATACAAAGGAAGGTTGTTGGTGAAACCTCGTGTTGTAATGAGCCTTCTATATTGTATAAAGCAGATTGTCAGTCTCGTATCTCTTTCAGATACTGAAAACAATGTGTTCCTTGAATGACTTCTGAAAAATTAACAATAGTAGAATGCACGAACTACTGCCTTGTGAATTTCTCTGCACCTCATCAAGTACACATTGAAATGTTAGTGTTTATACAGTAGAGTATGTAAGTAGCACTCACCACAGGCGGCACGTGCTGAACTATCCGTGGTTCCACTCACACCACACGTCTCCAGTGTAAACCCAAAGGAATAAGACCAGAAGGGCGTGTGAGTGGTACCCTTCTGTCTAGCCGTTCAATACTGGTTAACGAATTGATAGCCTAGCACGGAAAATAAGTAGGGAAGGATTCCATTGGTGAGATCTAAACTGTGAAGAAAAATGTCGAAAATATATTACAGGACGTAGTTCAGTATAGATATACATGTCAGTACACTCCGGACAGGATGGGAAGCGAAATAGGATTCAAGGCTGGACTGAAAAACACAAAAAATTCATCACGTAGTAGGCCGACAGAGCTGAAGCAAAAGAACAGCAGAAGGTCAGAGAGGCCCAGGTTTCTGAAAAGAGGAGCGAGCGAGTTGTCAAGCCACGGTAGTTGTTGGTCGATGCGAACAAGAAAAAGTGTATATAACTAATATAGCCTACCTGAACTTAACATATTCTTCTCATGTCCCGATGGCTCCTTTGCGTACCGCGCGCTTCGATTCATGACCCCGTAGTTGTTACTCACTGAACTACCGGAGGCCCATCGGAATCGTACTTTCCCAGACCATCCGATTCAACGCAAAGTCATCAGAAGATCCAAAACCATTGTTAAAACACGAAAGACCCAACTGGATCCACCTATACCAATAACATACACACAGACACAAACGTTGGCTCATTTAGGGTGGCGGTTTTTGATCGACAACCATGTTTTTCCAGTGACAGAGGAGTAGCTGCCATCTGCGATCAGCAAGAGCCTCCGCAAAATGAATAAGCTGTCGAGTGCTGCTGACACAGATGGTCTTGAAAACACCAGTCATGATGACCCTGTGTTTGGAGGTCAACTAAAATGAAGTGCGATGGGAGTTCTTGACCTCGGCTGTTGCATCGATTGAGAAAATCCAGTTTCATCTGATGTTCAACTCAAGCCGAAGCAATGTTTGTACCCACAGTGAAACTGGCAAATACAGCGAGATTTGGCGTACAAAATATTAAAACTTTCATCGAAAGGATTAGTACTTCGCTGGTTTAATGCAGCTTGGTAACAGAGGCTGTCCAGAATGTTTGACTGACCGCTGATTGAAGTCACCAACTACGTTGTTGCATCACGTCATCGTTTTTGTAGGCTGGCTGTAAGGTGAAGCTCCACTAAGGCATAGTTATTTATCTTGTTGTGGGATGGAACTCACACTAAGAGCTAAGGCACGGTTTGCACTGAGCTGAAAACCAAAAGATGCAACCTTTAAGGTGATGTATGCTCCTGATGTCAGTTACAACTCGTTGCTTTTTTTACCTATTTTGCAAATTAGATATTCAGGAAATATGCATACACTGAGTTGTTATAATTTGCCATGGTTAGCCTTATCAGAAACTGTGTTTCAACTCATTTCATTACAAGACGAAATACGAATTAAAATCACAAAACCCTTCAGAAAATGTATCTTTTTGTCAATGGCTGTTGGTTTTCATCTGTGGCAGTTGTAGATTGTGTTAGTATAGCAATATTTTGTGACGAAATGAAACAATAAAGTTAATGACTAAACATCAGTTACCGAGGCAGTTCAGTAATGAGGAGCCAGTCTTTCTGTAACTAGATAAATTGTTCTCAAATAGTAAGGAGTATTGCCCGGGATACTGGGAAGCTTTCAAGCTGTCATCATGTATCATATGTGAGAGGCTTTCTCCGGATTTAATCAGAGGTAACACATCTGCGATTGTGATACAATGAAAGACGCTGGTTCCTCAAGATACGGCATGCCGTTCCGGATGGATTTAGCTGTACTGGCATTCATGGAAGTTTTGCGCATGTAAGGTGAGATGTGTTGTTTGAACTGATTGTGCAGCTACTCGATTCGCCACTTATCCAAATCCCGATACAATAGAAAATCTAACAGGAGACCAATCTAAACGTCACGTTGAGGATACCACATCAAGATTGCATGAATAATCTCAGTGTTACGCCTTTCGTTATTTGCTAATTTCTTTGTTCTGTGTTGTATTAATTAGGTTACAGTTTGTGACTTTGCATGTGCCAATACGATCAGCAAGTGGCAGACTGTTGCTTCTTCAATACAGCTGTACATCCATAAATTCGGCTTTTTGTCTCACGAATGAGAATTGCTTACTGTAACTAGTATGAGGTCTTCCATTTATTACTTGCGTGGGAGGTTTCAGTTCAAATACGATTTCTAGGGCTATTCGAAGTCCCTAATTCCGAATATTACATTACCACTCCGTTGTGCTCATGCAAGTGGGGGGCACTTACACAAAATCTCCTAACGGATGCTGGATATGAGATAATCAGTAACACGCTTAAAACATCCATCGATTAATTGTAGGATATCCGCACCAAATTTAGTACGAATGAAGTCAAACAGTTTGGGCGTCGTGTTTAACATGTTATTGATAAATGGATTGAGAATAACACAACGTTACGAGCAAGTTGTAATACTCTACGTTTCAACCACCTCGGGTGGCCACCCGAGGTGGTTGAAACGTAGAGTATTACAACTTGCTCGTAACGTTGTGTTATTCTCAATCCATTTATCAATCCATCGATTAACTTAAACGCTTGTTCATTAGTCTCAACGTTAATAACTGACTTGCATTTATGTGTGTGAGCTTCTACAAATTATGTCATCTTGCCCCTTGATGCCGATTTAGATTTACCCCTAGGCCTGCGAAAGGTAGAATATACGTCTGGATATGCAACAAAACGTGCCTGAGAATTCTGTTTTCCAGACGTCATTCTGAGTTCTGTTTTCATTTTTCCTTGATGGACAAACTGTTTAGCAAAATATAAAAACTCGCATGTTGAAGTTTGGATTGCAAATCACGCAGTACTTAGGGGGATTGCACTGATAATGTATACGCCAGTAGAGCATAGTTGTTTTATGGGTTCGATTTCATGAATGTCGTTGTCAGTTTGATAGAGGTGTGCCTGAAGTGAACACTATAACAGAAATGGGACATTGAAAATCTACAGGAAGCTGTCATTCATATGACACGTTATTCTCGCTCGCAATTTGGTTGTTTGTTTACAAGTTATGGACACATTGACGTTTTTGTATTAAGGTAGGTGGAAGAGGTGTGGGTAGATTAGACTACACTCCTCTCCACACATTCACTTTTCAATTTGGTGTAGTTTACTTCAGTTGGAATCACTGAAGCACCGGTATTTGCTGTCAAACACGATAACGATATTAGAGTTACTAAGCGAACTGTAACCAGTAGGAGGAAAGTTGATCAGTCAATTACAGTATGCTGTAGTATTTGACAAACTGCCTCAGAATGGGTAGTTTATAAATATACACAAATCAAATAAACAAGTTTATGAGGTCATTCACTTGGTAAAACGTAATGCCTGTCAGCAAGAAGACCTAGTTATCAAAGATGGACGTTACACTTACAAAGTTTGGTCTGATTATTTCAAACAACTAAACCGTAGAAACAACAGTACAACAATCTACGAGGAGCTGACTCAAAACCGAAGCAAACTCTAGTTGTTAATGGTAGCTGAAACGGTATTGCTCCGAAATTTGAATTCTGAGAATTTTGGAACAGTAGCCGTTTATTGTAAATAGTTTGTCAGTTCAAAAATGCTTACATTCGAAATTTTGTTATCTGCATAAGTCTTAATTAGGAAGCTCCCAGCTACTCAGTAGCGAATGTAGTAGATATGTCTCTAATTTCTAAAGACAATCCGTCAGTTGCAAGTATCTTGTGCTATTTCAACTTGATGTCTATAACATTAGGCTCGACATGTATGCATCAAGCAAGTTGTCAATAAAAATTGCGATTGCTTAAGAGGTCAGCAGAATGAATTTGACAGACGTAATCAGTAATGAACCTACCGATTCCCGTAATGATGAAATGAAATTTAGACCTTATTAATAACAGTGCGACCTGGTTTAGCAAAATATCAGCATGACAGAAAGGACTCTCAACTTACATCGGTTAGATCACTTACAAGTACACACATTATGATTTTTTATGAATCTATAATTTCATAAATTTTAGAAGGGCTAATATCAAAGTCTGACCACCATAACATAGGAAACTGAAACCTATTTTCTAACAAATGTCTAAATTCAGACGAAGAAGGTCACAACAACACATCAGTGATCAAAACATAATTAAACAGTACCAAAAATACCTAGTATGACTTAGCTAGCTATCTTATGATTCATCAAATAACTACCAGTAGTAGGTTGAATTTGTAAAAAATTTAACGATGGAAAATAAAATATTTCAGTCCGCAAAATATTCTCTGCATTTCTGAGCTGGAAATTTTTATCAAAACTCTATGGTGAATGCATAAGTTATTTTAAACATTAGATGAACATCTATTAAGGCATTGATGAATGAATCAAATTTGGATGAATCCCTAGAGACTACTTAGCACTAAATTAAATATACATCATTTTTCAGTTGTCTTTGATCACTTTGTCTAAAATGGTGCACATATGTTAGTGTTTACTAGAATAGATTGTAAGATTAATTTTCTTTGAACAAATGCTCTATACAGAAAGACAGTGTCTAAAAAGAAAACGATAAGTTACTTGCAAACAAACACTTTTATTGGCGATTACTTTTAATGGTGTACTCACGTTCAGATGTACGGTAGCTCAAAATAACCTGTCCGTTTTCGGCAGTTTTCTATCACCATAACATCAAATCATCCTGTCTTTCAATATTTATTTAATCTCACTCATTTGAGGGCGTATTACTACTGGATGCAACAATACAAAGAACGTATTTTGATATTGCTTATTTAAACATAACAGACTGAATCGAAATGTAAAAATATACCAAGGTGCGATTGTTTCTGATTTGGTAAACTACTTATAACATCGTTGAGTAAGATGCATTTATTTTCCGACACTATGATCAGTTTCCGGAACCGCATGAGATAAAATTTAAGTTCATGGATGGAGATTCGAAACAGAAATGGTAACTCAGTAAGATAATACCTGGCCAGAAAAGTTGACGGAAACAACAATTGATCTTAAATGACTGTGTACACGGTCGTGCAGTTTTGTACATTTTGTGAATTGGTACACAGTAAATCCTAGCTTCTTGCAGACATGGTTTTCGATACAAGACTGGTGAGGCTTATCAGGTGAGTTTTGTAAGGAAATTTACATACGTGCTAGTTACCCTTACCGACTGGGGCAGCTGTGGTTTATACAAATGGTACTGACAAAATAAAGGGGCAATTATTCCATCACATTTGCCTGTCCGCCAAAATCGGCATGTTCCTTCTGCTAATTCCGATGAATATAATCACACTTGCATAGAGTTCTGGTCATCCAATTCCTCGCAAAGGCAGTTCGGTTTGCATAAACGAGTTGCGTGTAATCCTTGTAATTGGTGATAAGTTCGCAAAATCATTCTTTGGTCATGCGTGCCTCTTATCGAAACTGCGCAAACACTCCTGTTTGGTTATAACAATTATTTTCTAGACTTGCATACTTATTTTCGAATGCAAACAGTCACAATGTCTACAGCAGTTGCTAGTTGATTGGATTCGTGTCGGCCTAGATACCATTTCAATCACGTGCAAACGTTCTACCGTATAATGGTTTGTAGAGAAAATTATTTGTACGTAACACAGAACAGAACAGAACTGATAGTGATAATCAGACACGCACATTTGTGACACATGAATGGGACTGTTCATCGGGTTCCCGCGGGAATATGCGTGATGTTTCGTGAGTTATTTGTTACCCGCATTAATGGCCTAAACTCTACGGCGCAAAGGAAACATTAGTGGTCCGAAAAGGAGAACAATTCATGATGGCCCTGAGAATTAAACGTAACAGCCGTAACCTTTTCAATTAGCATTTGAAAAGCTTGAAAGCCTCCATGCATCAGAGGAGCAATCATATTTTCACGTCTATACCATTAAAGTTTTGCGTTCCAGTTTTGGCTTATTAATACTTTTATGTTACCAAACTTGCAATATTGTTGACTGTTTTGGCAAATATACCTGGACCAGAAGAAATACAAGTGTGCAAAATCCCATTTAAGATCGCTTCTAATATAAGATCAGCACCTACATGGCTTTGCGATGTCAATAATCATCAGGCAGTGCTACAACCTTATGCCGACAGCTTTTCATGCCAGGTTGAAAAGACCGCCTTCACTAACCTCGTCCTGCGTTAAGGGTTAACTAACTCAGTAGCATTTGTATGCTACGCCACCTAGCTCAGTCGAAAAGTCTCCGAATCTGATCCCTGTGTAAGGTTTTCAGATGCGCCCAATGATATATTGAAAAGATGGAATTACAGTTTATTTTGAACTCCAGACCGGTAGAGTTAGATAGAGTGTCGGCACAGTCTGACCAAAATACTAATCAAGCATATCACACACAAAACAAGGTAAACAACCATCCTGTTGTTAATGGTTTGATTCATCTGATACATAACGCTTGTTCTCTGGCTGGTATGAACAAATAGGCCAACTATCGAAGCCAGAAAGTACGATCTAAGTAGAGCAAGCCAAATCAACAAATGCACTGAAAATAAGCGAAAGAGTTCTATGACCCGTTTCCGTAGCCGTGAACCGTTACTACACTGCGAACTTAAACTAATTTTCCCACTGAATTTCGGATTCACTACAGCTGTACTTGGTCAAATGGTCAACCAGGACTCAAAACTGGAAACTTATTTTGGAGGGCTACTAAGAGTATACGTTAAACATTCTCTTGACATTCGACTGCTCACAGTAGTGCATTTTGGACCAAATGGGCCTCAAGTATGAACACGAGCTAATGCAAGGGAAAAAACTCATCGAATAACTGGAGAATATCCACAAAAATTAACAAGAATGGAGCTGATGCTTTTGAGTATAGATTTAGACCACTTTTTAAGAAGCGAGTTGAAATCAACACTACTATACGAGTAAGATGTAATAATATATGCTTCGGTTACCTTGTGTGTTTTGACCAGGATTGTTTTTACCACTGGCATGCAAGAAAATACTGTAGGGGAATCATGTTAGCAAGCTAACATAGGTAAAACAGGGTTCATTGCAATTTTGTCAACCTGAGTTATTTTTCAAAACTGATGACAGAAATATAACGCTCAAAATTTCGATTTCAGTCGCGTACAACTCAAACCGGATACTCTCCGGTCCAGCCGCAAATTCGTCAAGATAGCAGATTAATTTTTTTGCAGGTCGTAAATTTTGACACCAATGTTTTGGTTTATTTTGTGCAGTTTTGAGAATACTGAGGAATAGAAAACCACTGCACAATCTTCCAGTAGACTTCAACTAGCACAATTTCAGAACGAATACAAGTAGGTTAGAAAAGCATATCCACAACACACCAAAGCCAAATTTTTGTCAGCTTGCCAAGTTCAACGCCAGCCCAAGACAAGCAGTAGGTCCAGCACACCGTGGTCACAAATTCCTTTGACAAGCCGCACACTACTGGGTTCCCGCGATTCACTACAATCTATGCTCGCGCTCTGTATAGATTGCAACAAATACAATAAACCCGGGAAACTTGTTTGACAATAGCTATCAGATGCTTGCGCGAATCCAGTAGGACAACGAGAACAACACAGCGGGATGTAAGTTGACAGTCACTTGCAGTTGACCGCGGCTGTCGTATTCCGATAGCAATTTTAGTCCTCTCACAAAAATGAACCATACCTGGGTTTTCTCTCGTTATTACTTGTCAATAGTTTATATATTTGCCACGGATATCCGAGACTAGAACTCCGGCCAAGCTTTTGTGAAACACGTTAGCCATTACTTTATCAAGGTCACATCGGGGACGACCAAACCATCTTATGCAAAGGCTCAAACAAATTCGATTTTGAGTAAAGTTTAGATTGTTGAGTGGGCTGCAGAGCAGATACACTAACTGTCTCGTAGACTTTAATGAGACTTGCTAATAGATCTGTTAAAAAGACCTGTTAAAATCACAGAAGTCCATAAACTTGTTTAGCTTTATTTTGACTAGTGATGAACAATGTGAGATTTTAGTTGAAGTAAGCTGGTGATAGAATATGTGCTACTGTCGAGCGCTAACAGGTTTAAAACTCGAATTTTCAGGGCTTCATTATATAAAGAGTCGGAAGAAACTTTTAAAGGAGTAAGAAATCCAGTCGCTTGTGGGTGACACCCAACCCCGGTAAACTACTATCTAGCAGTGTGTTATGCCGACTTCATTTACCTGCAGCCTGTCAACTTACGTTGTTTGGATAACCCATCACCTTAGTGTACATTTTTTTCAAGATTTGGTAACATCTTGAAGAATGCCCCATCCGCTGTTTGCAGACCTTCTCGTGTTTAGTGGCAGTGCAAGTCGTTTCTTGCTACGAAAATCCAAAGGTATTTAAACTCACTGCGAAAACTAACTGCAAAAATAGGATTATCCACATGTGCTGTAGTCGACAAAACGCCTAGGTCCAATCTAGACAACGGGGTTATCCTCAGAACGTTGAATGATGCGTGGGCAAATCTGATCCTAAAGTTTAAAACAGGTCGGGCAGGTCACTTTGATGCTGTCATCATTAATATCAATGAAACAAACGTTACAACAAGCCTTAATTATTCACGTTCACAGGGTATGTAACAACAAGTGGACTCCACAGGTTCAAGGATAAAAGCAGTAAAAGAACACCGGGCGAAGGCTAGCTTGTAAACACGAAGCCGGCAAGTCAAAGTCTCTGGATGGTGCATGTGTAACCTTCGGTCGAAACCAGCTGGTGCGCACGGGCTGACTTTGAATGGCTTAAAAGGATGTGCCGCTGTGTTGATGGCACAGCTTTCGTTTGTGTAAGTCATGTGCATGGCTTGCTGGGCCTTTGTTTCATGCTTGTTTGTGTTGTTTCCTTCTACAGTATTGTTGTTGGAACCCCTACTTCGGAAGAACGTTGTCCCCAGTGTCTCCACGTTGCCTCGAAGTTGATCCGTAAGTGTAACGGATAATCATAGTAAAGATGGTCGGCTTGTTTGTTACACATGCATGCAGACTAAATACATGTAAACCAGCCAATGGAACATAACACAGGAGAAGGAATGTGGGTGGGAACAGGTCGGCAGGTGTTCGTATGGTTATACCAATGGGCCTCATATCGGCACACGAACAAGAGTGGAGAATTCACCAGAACGTGCCTAGTAAACATGATTTGGATTGGGAAGGTCAACCAGGGATTCGTGATAACCGTGAAAAGTCACCAAGGCAACTGAGGAGGGATTGATAGGATCAAGACAAAATCGAACGTGAATTGGAAAGGTCAAGGGAATTTTCCATCCAAGCAAAGGAATCCGTAACAGGTGCTTTACTTGATTGTCCCTGTGAGTGAGCTGTTTCAAACACTCCGTTCCACTAAGTTTTTCTTGATAGTACTATAGGTCGGCCCAAGTTGTGCTGGGATGATTTCCTCAGAGCACTTGGGAAACTTGCTCATTCAGGTTATGAAGAATTTTAATTTGCCACTGAGGTCCTGCAAGCTGACACACCAGTCGCATGGTTAAATTTTTGTGCAGTTGGAGTGAAGAGTCCATTTTTTGGTAACTTCCTATTCTAACGAGGTCTCAATGGGAACAACTTGGAGACCGAATGAAAGTGTTGAATTAACCCTCTCCAAAAAATCGTTTCTTAACGACGGTCCTTGCACATTCTTCAAACAATTATTATAAAAACGATATTAACAATATTCCCCATTATTTTTCAATACCTTGTTTGCACGCTAGTTGTTTTGTTTACGTCAGACTCGGTAGAGTTCCTGAGTTAGCGCTGGTGTTGACAGCATTAACTGAGAATTTGTAGAAGCCCAGTCTGCCTCGAAATCCTAAGGGACGTCATAATTCTGCAAGGTTAAGTGTTTTGTGAATTCCGGTCATTTCGAAATAAACGGCACAACTAACTCGGAAATAAGACATTAAATGCAAATTTCAACATCTATCGTTCTTTTGAAGAATTTGGAGTTTGATTTTACTCAATGCAAACATCTGATAAATTGCAACAATTACAAAACCGGCCTTGCGATTCCGGCTAATTTTCCCTGTTAACTACGTAGTACTTATGTCAACTCATCCTGTAAAACGGTTACCTTTGTTCTCGTAGCAGTGGTAGACAGCTTTATATTCAAGGTACTGTCAACATAGAATGACTTTTTGTTTTGGCAATATGGACTGCGGTTTGAGATTAAACACTGACTGAACTTAGTACACATTACAAAAAATTTCTTTTGGTTGGAGATGAAGATTATGTTAGAATACTCAATTTTAGACTACATAATCTTTGTCTGAGCAGGATATAAATTTACTTTTAGTTGAAGGCAAGCGGTTTAGTGTGTGGGTTGAAGTTCAGAATTCACTTTGTTTCTCCTTGACGCCAGAACCTAGTGAAAAGTGTAGCAAGCCATTGAAACTAGCCATTTTGAGCTCTTTGACTAAAACAAAATGTCATCATTGATGGTTTCACGTGTTCAAATCACTTTTTCGTTAGCTGAAACCATGTTTCGATGTGTTTTATTGGATTAAAGCGATTCTGACATACCAATATTCCATGGGGGGTTTAAATTTCAAGGAAGCCTTCAATAATAACTATTTTATCGACCCTTAATCCCAGTGGATATTTTATGTAAACGTCTGAATGCATCAAAGATCTCAGTGAAGCACTATTCCAGTAGACACCGACTGAGTAGACAGTTAAAATTCGTTCGCGTTGGCTGCATTCACAACAAATGTGAATAGACCATGAACGTAAAAACGTTTCATGTCAACAACGGTCTTTTCAAGGACAATCTTATTTGGGGAAATAGCCTTAAGCGGTTCTGTCTGCTAAGTAGGAACAAATTGTTGACAGATGAACTGATGAGTGTTGTGAATGAAGATTACATCTCCACTCAACTCTCTACAGTACACTGGAAAGGGAATAGTGCCCCTGGGATATAACAACAGGAAATTTGTCGGAGCATCATAACTCCCCAGATGGTTGGTTTCTGCACACTCAAAAGGTGTCACACCAAGTGTGAGGCAAAGTCAATAGACTTGCAATCTTTTTGCTCATGGGCAAGTGATGGATAAGTGGTGGCGCAAGTGGCAGACAGTTGAACGATCTTTTTCTAAAATGTTTGACCTTCGTCGTTTCTTGTTAACTTGAGCGCTAAATTTTGTCAATACAGTAGGTCTGTTTGTACGTCGTCTACAACAATTTGTTTACAGCGTTAAACGATTGCATTCAGTTTACTAACGAAGACATTGTTTAACATTGATCACTACATTGCAAAGCGTTATTCACACATTAACCTAACAGCTCAAAGGTTGAAAATAATTACTTCAACTCTTTTCATCGCCCGTGTTATTAACTGTATTATTTATAATACAGTTGGTAAAGTTTTTTAAAGAAAGACATTATATCAATTGAGTATAATTTTTTATGTCTGCAGTTAGTGACAAATTCCCGTCTTGTTTTACATTTCTGTGGCACTTCAACAAACTGCATTGAAATAACAGCGGGTGCACTAGGCTTAGTATAATCCACTGTTTTAAAGCATTTGCCTGCCAACAATACTTGAACCATCCGTTAGTTTGTTCCTGATAGGAATACCATTTTACCTCAACTAATTAGTGCAAACTCAAATCAGTTCCAGTGACTCCTGTCATTGTAATTGACAACAATTCACCATTCTATACAACAGATTCACAGTTGGTTTTTACTTAACAAATCTACTGAGTATACCTACCGTTTTGAAAATGACTCTCTTCCTGAGAAAAATAAATAGTCTTCAGCCGAACGTTTATTTGGTGTTGTGCTACTTTGTACAATACTGGTAGATGACCTTTTCATATATTTCTGTATTCGGAGTTCAAAGCAGCGTTTGATTTCTGTCGTTAGAGAAGTCATGTCGGTTTTCAAATTACTGCACTGTTCATAAGTTATCCTTCAGAGGATGTACTTTGAATAGTTTGTTTCTTTCCGGAGCTATAAATCTTATTTCACACTGCAGTTGAATCTACCATAATCGAGTAGTAATTTCCGGTGTCCTTCATCATAATAAGGAGTGCGGAACTTTTTCAGGAACTCCTTATCTGACTCAATTATCCCGGCTTTTTTCTCTGTTATAAAACGTCGATCGTCAGTCAGATTCAGAAGTGAGCAATTATTTCTTTCTTATCCATGTTACTGTGGTTTTTGTAAAAAAAGTCCTTTGTTCAAATGCAGATTAGTAAATATTGAACTGGTGAACATACTGGTTACACAGCCTATTTTTCCATCTTTAAAACATACACTGTGACAAAGCAATGGAGAACTTTGTAAAATTACTTGATGTCCATTCCTGTTTCTAGCATTGCAAATGTACTATGTTTCTACAAAAACAACGTACAGAATTGAGAAAAGCTTAAACCTTACAAAAAAGTGTGCACAAACAGGTTTAGAAGGATTTTCTGATACTGCGATGGGAAACGTATGTGGTGAACAAGAATTGAGAATTGCGGATTGAAACAGAGAATAATCTTCTGATGAACACATCACAAACATTAGAGTGTCCAAGAAGTGTATAGTCAGCAAATACGGTAAAAAAAGGTCTACATGTAAGATATAAAGATGTCCGGGGAAGCCATGTGAATTGATGGAGTCTTCTGTTAAAAGTACTAAGTGAGGTAAATTCAACGAGTTGGTATTCAGAACATAAGGGATATTGTTGTAAAAACAGGGGATTATTTCATTTATTTGTCAAACAAAAATAGTTGAAAACTGAACGGTTAAGGGGACATCAGTAATGTTGAAGTGAACGTTAGAATGTGAAACACTAAGATATTTGTCGAATTTGGCTCGTGATATGACAAATGTTTTATAGCGGATAGGAATCGGGTATATATACAAATATAATACTTACTATTTTATCATCTTCACAAACAGTGAAAGCTATATCAAGACATTGTCACGCTTCACATGAGTTCGTAACCTCTAGAACAATTTGCCGCTTTTTCGAGTCATCATCCCGGGATGATTGTTGTTACTGACCTTGCAAAACGTAGCGATATTAGATACCTATTTATACAAACAGAGTTGTGAGAATACTGAAGGAATGTTTAAATTAAAATTAAAAGAATAGAGAAGAAAGTGGTTAAACCTTAGGAACTGTGAAGCGGTTTTTAGCTCTGGATATTGTCTGTCTACTTTTAATTGCAACTATGTTGTGTTTGTTGCATGCACACCTTACGAGTCAGGCAAGCACGGAGGATCAGTGAGCAAATGGATTTGCTGGACAGTCTTGTACTGCGACGAGGTCAGATTACAGTGAACACGTGTCAGAGATAATAGCTTGTTAGGAGATTTACCCCCGGACCTAATGTGGTCACAGACGGCATTATCAGTATACAAGGCAAAAATGCAGTCCATCGAAAGTCGAAATACGGTGAACGGGGTGATACAAAATAGCTACATCTTTTCAGCGTACATCTGAGAGAATAGTAAAGCCAATGTGTGTCACGCTTAACATGCAACAAATAGTTTTGAAAGATAAAGAAATGTAAGCAAATAATAGGAGCACAGAAAAAGAGACAAACGTTCAATTCATGACAATCCTTCAGTAGTCTACGTGCGCCAACAACGGTTCTTGGAAAGCAAAACTGATTAATTTACTAAATTTAGAAGTTGATACTGTAAGCGATCAATGAAGGATAATATGCGAAAGAGAGTAGCTCTCGCCGTGATAAAATAAACGACCACATTATGCTACTTGTGGCTAATCAGACGGAGGCGTGTAGACGTAGACGGTGTAGACGTAGCGTGGAAAAATAGAAGAAGAAACACTGGAGTACAATAATGGCAAGAAATGGTGTTTTCAATACAACAACTTGACATTCACGTCTATGGTGTCTCGAGATTATTCATGTACGCAAATGAGTGTGAAGTGTGTGAAAAACGCCATTGAATACCGATGACTGAACATTCCTTATTTAGGAGTGTTGTTTGATCACACAGTGATTCAGCTTTTCAAATGCACTGTTATACCAAGGAAAGTAGCATTGCACAGCCTCCCAATTTCCTTAGAACAACAGACTTCTGTTCGGACGACACATCTAATGTGAATCTGATTCAAAATCCACAATTTAGATTTACATAGTCTTCACTGAGTACTTCACTTGAAGATAATTCAGCAGGTTATCTTGTTCTTTTGTTGCTACATTTTTAACCGAGTTTTCACTCGTGTCTGTTTCCATCATTGATTAATTGCGTGACAAAACGTATACTAGGCTTTAAGTGAGATTAATTGCAATGCTTTGCTGTTTTAGTTTTGTTTGTCGCTTGCCAGTTTGAAGTAAGCAAACCAATTGCCCGCGAGTTCTTAGTTACGGATTTCCTAATGACTGAACATTAATCCCCTGCAGCACAAAAAATGCATCAATTACTTGGCTAGACTCAAACTTAATGAGAGTTGGGGTTATACAAACGTGTTCGGTTCATCGGTAAATGTGTTCACAGATTCTGAACAAGATTACGAACACAAATGTTCACTTTCAACATCTTCAGATGACAAATTTGATTGTTCTTACAATATCAACTGTCTTATAGTATGGCATGTTGGCTAGGCGACATTGTGGTCTCAATAAAGCTGAAGGTTTATTGCTATTCTATCAGACATTCCCTTGAGTTTATCAGCGACTTGAGCCACATAAACTATGCTAATGTAATTGTATACTCGGTACGACTTTAGTCAAAGTTAGAAACCTTCTCATCATTTAACTAAATGCATTTGTAAGCTTGACCAATCTCACCGCGAAGCCTCTCCTGACTGATTTTTTGATAGAAACTGTATTAAACTGATAGCGATGTTGACTACTAAGGCAGTCACAACGTCAACACTAATTGCTTTTGAACACACAGAGGTTATCAGACGTCATAATCCCCCCTATGCCTTCAAAATTTTATTGTTTAACCCAAAATATCAGTTTTACTTTCATACCAGCTTCAATCGGTAACTTACAATGACAGTCAGGCAGAGGAGTGTGAAGCCCATTAAACGTTAAGGGATGAGCTAGGTTTGTCAATGGAAATTACCGAGTTGTCATTCCAGAACTTTTTCATTAATAACTTCAATTTTCCTCCCCATAGTACCCAATCCAGGTAAGCACATCAAAAGAATTGTTATCTTAGTGTGAAAGTTATTTACAAATTTAGACAACCTATTGTGCGCGGCTTCGAGACGATCGCTGAACACTGAGAGCATAATTCTTGAAATGGTTGTCTACAGATACCCTGATTAGTCCGAAGACTGATCAGACTTTTAAAGCTTTAGACTAGGCTAACTAAAACAAACGCTGTTGACTACGCTATGGGAATGAACGATGCAAACGTTTGCATAAGAAAAGCCTCCCGGAAACGCAGCGACTGCTCGAAAAAAGTTTATTTGAAGACAGTGTATACCAGATCCGCTGGTCAGAATGCTACTTGTGGTGCGATGGAAAAATGTTCACGTTTTACAAGTTAGCGCACCAGTAATTAAGCAACAGATTAATAAACTTCATTAGGCGAACAATTATTGTCCGTCGGAATATAGAAATCGCCAGTGTGTTCAGTCAGGGAACGCAGACTCAGCGGTATCCACTAGTAAGAAGACAGTTAAATAATGATAACCGAAAGGAGCTTGACGTAAATAGCAAAAAAGTATGTTTAAATGGGTAGAGGCATTCGTGGAACCGGGAAAGAAAAATGACGTTAAGGTAATATCAGTAGCTTGTTGACAAATTATGAGAGATGGTTCTATTATCGGAGTATTTTATAGACACATCACCTTAATCTATTCTTCTTTGTTTCAGAGGGACCGTCACAACCAGTCGGCTCAAAGAGGCCTAGCTTGCTCAGAAATGATTGTTTGTACAATTGGTTCTACACAGACCTCGTGATTTTTCTTAACCCACAGGGTAATCAACTGTCGGATTATTTACTTTAGTGTAAAAATGGTTCCTTTTAATATGCATTTGATATAGATGAGTGGCTACGGAATATTTACTTCTGTGACCTAAATATTTGCTAGAACTTATGGTGAAAACGTATTGTTTTAAACTGAGAGGATTCTATCCACAGATCTTTCACTATACTTGCTTTTTTGTTTTGATGTTAAGTTGCATTATTTTGCATGAACATTGCAACTAAATGCTGTTCAAAAATCACTTCGGCATAATGCATACTTGTTCTTGTTGTATACAGCAAATATGTTAGCAGTTCTAATTTATGACGCAAAAATTGACTGTAATCCGGAAGTGATGTGTACTGTGAACAATAATCCTTTTTACTTAGTAGCTTCTCTACGGCGGCACAACACAAGAAAAGTTAAACTCGTTAATGTTAGGAGACGGTGAGACTAAGGGTGCCGCTTTTACCATCATATGTCAGTTACGATTGCTAAATAGGTTAGAGGAATGGCCATTGAAGTCAACATATTCTCCACATAGCTTAAGATGTTTATTGTGAAATGCGGACGGTTTAGCGAATTGAATGTGACGAAGGGAGCTGCTGTAGTCGGAAGCATTGTAAGTGAACATGATTACCTTCAACAAGCAGCTTCTGTAGCTTGAAACACCGGGTTAAAGTCAGCTTGTTCAGCTGAACACAAGTAAAATACGTACAGATGTGCTAACATACTGAGTGGACATGCGAGCAGCGGTGTTCGTTTTATCGTCTTGGTGACAAGATGGAAATCATTCCATTTTGTGCATACAAATACTATAGGGTTCCACTTACAACCGTGTAACATTCGACGAGTAGGTGAAGATCTAATGGACTAACCACCGTGCGCGCTTCCAACAAATACCAAGTGGACCTGCCCTTAACGTTGTAGAGAATTTAGCAGGCATTCAGGTCTATGTAACAATTTATCGATACACGCACCTACCATCGTTATACTAAAAATTAGGGTTCCGTATTCAGTGCAATAGTGAATTCATCTCCATTCATCATTGAGAATATGACGTTGTCATCTGTCCTGCCTTCTTGTCATCAAGTTTTTCCTGTCATCGTTTGAAGTTATGCTGCTTGATTAGGCGAATGATGTCTTCTTTCCTAGGTTCACGCTGAACCGCATCTTCCGTGTGCTAAATCGATCGACTGCAGACAAAAAGCGGCTGTACTTGTTGCAATGGGGTATAGGTCAAAGATAACAATATTCCGCACCAAACATTTTGAATCCAGCCTACATGAAATAGACATATTGTAGCGTCCATGGATACTTCATAGTTCTGTCTGTTCCCTCAGTCCCGGAAAGCGCAATGGCGTCATCCAAGAGTGATATAGCTCACCGGCCATCACCGAGTTGGCTCCAGCCAATCCAGCCTTGAGATATACCCTGTCTAGACGTCCCCGACTGGCCTCAAGACACACTTAGTATAAAGGGACCAAATTCGGTAACCTTACACTTTGGCATCTTTGTACCATGTACCTCTCCCATCGATTGCTGAAGCAGTGATGAATATAGTTCCTCCCATCGTGCTACCGATTACTAGGTTACGATGTGCTGTCTTTGCATGTCTAACGTATATGATTCTGATCATTAAAACTTAGCATATTCCTTGTGACTCAGACAGTAACAGTAAAGCGGCACTACATCAGAAGCCTTTCAGAAATGACCAGTTTTTGACTATTACAAATGCCTTTCGCAAAACACTCGAATATAACCTGACTAATCCTCACTTTATGAGTGACTGTCAACCAAATCTGGGAAAAAAATGTTCGCCAAGTAAAAAACATAAACTTGTGGCGCTTGGATACCACGAATGTCAGAAACCGCTGTCGTCTATTGTAGATTTACGTTGGACGTACACAAAACCTTCCCAAGCGAAGGACGACGAACGTAGAAGTAGGAGTACTCGAGCGCCTATACGGAGACGACTTTGATGACAATTAACAGAAGTTTTCCAAATTAATGGTTTGTTGGATCGCGTTTTTGGTAACTCGTGGGTCTGTAAAACCCGCCCCCGAGGAGTTTGAAAACATTTAACCATAACGTCGTCGTGCCAACCTCTGAAGCCAAATTCAACGAGTCAGTCTACTTCCTAGATTTATCTGCGTCACGACCCAACCACCTCTCGAATACCGACGTAGCTCACGAGCAGCGTTTTTATTTGCTTTCAACCACCGAACAGTTTCATCCTCAGCTATACAAACGGTTTATTTGCACCCTCAATTCCCATCCTCTGAAGCCATCTGAATACTGCCCGACCCTTTCTTTGGCAGTTACAAATCGTCGAGGGGTCCTTGGTATGCTTTGATTGATTGAAAATCCCCGCAGAAATCATGTAGAACAATTTTGGTTTCGGCGAACAGAACTGTTTTCGATAAATTCTCATCTTTGGCCG
>JTDE01000058.1:399401-443054 GCA_014338405.1 Paragonimus skrjabini miyazakii | reverse complement strand
AACACTGACTTCCTAAAAAAGCCAACGAAGTCGTGTTTGTATTTTACTCAGTCGCTTTATCCTCGTACTATTTTGATCAATAACTTCCCTTACTATTACTTGTTTCGATATAAAATTGTACCTGCCAAAAATGAGAATTTATCGAAAACAGTTCTGTTCGCCGAAACAAAAACTGAGTTACAAGATCTTTCGTACGATCTTATCCCGTTGTGCGAGTCATCTGGTTTTCTCTAGACAGAGACAACTTAGGTTCTTACGTGCAGAAGCGAGTTCAGGATGCAACAACGCTATTCTATTTTACGCAACCTTTCAGAATTTCGCAAGGACATCTTGCCAAGGCTGTGTTATTTAATGCTACATACGTTTGGTTACTTGTTTAAGCGTTTGTGGAAAACGGTTAGGCACAAAATGAGAAGCATTGTCCAAGTTCACCAGAATGTTACTTTACCTTGAACTCTACAACCCTTGGCCATCTAGATTTCTTCTTGTATACTTCAAAACAAAATTATTCCAATGAGATTCTGTTTTATCATTTTGAATAATATTAACATTTAATCACAGGCTTTACTATTCGATAGAATTTCCAGTCAGTCTCTTTGGAAAAGTCACCGTATTCGAGTTTTTTCTTAGAGCTCGTTATTAGTACGTATACTTTCCATTTCCGGAATTAGAACTCCAAACACTTTTTCCTGAGGTATCCTTACTGAACAGTGACTTGTCGTGAAGTCCGTCCAAATGCAAGAGTAGCCCCCAAATGTGAGCAATGTTCAACTTCAAATTGACCGAATCCACAATTACCCAATAGTAGTTATGCACACGTCTTATTTTTCATAATCTGTGGAGGCTGTTACATTGGGCTGCGCAACAGGAAAACAGTCAGAGTTGATTCAATTGCATTACCCAGTTTGACATAGTTTTATCGTATATAAAGCCAAAGTTGGTAGACGCTGATCACTGAACAGTGATTAATGAAGACAAAGGTGTTTCATTAAATGGCCTACTGTGCATGTACTCAACAGAACTGTGCAAACGTATCCATAGTACATAGCGAAAGACTTTCATTTTTCATAACTGGAAACCGCGGAATTTGACAAAAAAATATGTCTGTTAGATGTGCTTCGATTCCACAAATCTGGTTGGAATCAGTCAAACCTTGTTCAAAAATAAAAAGTCTTTGTCTGCACAACTTTTCCATTTTCACCTGCTTCACTTTATCTTAGAACCACTTGTAGCCTTCTTGCCTTCTACTCTGTTAATCTCAATGATAGCAGTTAAAGGAGTTGGATTATTTCAAATCAAACATCAATCATATTTGGTCACAGTCCTCTTTTCCAAACAAGCTTTCCGGATAGTACACTTTAAAGAGGGAGCACTAGATTTCATTTTTTCCGCTTATCAGTACTATATCTCTTTCTCCAGATGGGAATTCACATTTTGGTCATCGTGTCTTTAAGATTATCATGTTGATCACAACACCAGTAACCTCATAACAGATACGGCCAAATGAGCATACCCAAACGCTTGACTACAATCTCATACAAATAGTGTTAAGCTTTTTCGTTCATTTCAAAGGGAGGACAAATAAAGACGCCTTATTCTACCCAACCGATAACCTTAGGATTAAAAACACTTCTTATAAGGTGCAGCCTTTCGTCTGTTAGACACAAATGAGCATGGTTTGGATCACCAATGTAGGTTGGAGTACTCAGTTTAATTCAGATTGAACGCCACTCACACTTGAACGTGGTCTACATTTAGATAAGCCTTTTGGTTACTTCTGACTCTACACAAAACCTTCATCCTCCCAGTGGGTTAGTCCCGGGTTTTCTGCCAACGCCTCAATTAGCACCCACGAATACTTGAAATAAAGATTTGCAATTTTATTCTGTGTATTTTGTGTCAAACAAGCAATGTGACTAAAACCTTCTGAAGATGATGCCCATATGCGTTTAAAACAAAACAGGATTTCAGCAACTATTCGTTAGATGAACAAGTAGGAACATAAATTCATTTTTAAAATGAGAGGTGCAATCCAGTTTTTTGCACAAGTATTCACTGTGGTCGTCTCATAGGCAATCCAAGGAGGAACCGCTTGTAATTTTGCTTCCTAATTTTCTGGTACGGTAGGCCCAAAAGAAACCTTTTATTGACCGCATATTCGTCTTCCTCTTCATCATCGTCATTTTCCAAACGTTTTGCCATCAAAGACTGTTTGTGATGTTTCAAACCGGCGACTGGCAACCCCAGCATAAATCGACGTGGTCGACTGAAAGTACTCATTCTGTGACGCGTAACTGGCAATGCAAGCAAGAAGCGCTTGCTCACCTCTAGATCATTGTCGTCCTCGTCCAAGTAATCTTCTGATGTTGCGATGGATCGATTCAAATACAGGAGAATAAGACCCAACACTAACGGGACCCAAGGTTGGTGAGAATTCATGTGGGTAAGTTTGCTGTTGAAGAAAAGGCAATTAAAATTTGACAAGTTTAAAATAACACTGGACTGCATAAAAAAGAGAACGTTCTTGATGGGACATTTCTCCAACAATCACAAAAATAAGTTATACCATGGGCAGAATTTCTGCTATATTGGCTTTGAGGATAAACGAATATGTAACCTTGTGATTGCAGTTTCGCTAACTTTTGAATAGACTGTTCCAGATTTTCCTTTATACTTTTATCGCGAATTACTTACCAGGACTGCTATCGTAACTACTCTCTAGGCGACCGGGCAACCTCAACAGTATTCACATGCTATTGTAGCTTATCGCTAATATGTGATAAGTCAGTTCATGCTTAATATCAGGCTATTGGCATCATGACCAGCATTGTCAAGTTTACCGGTTAAAAATAAGAATAAATAAACTTGAACCCATAAAAACAGACTTAACATTGTTAAAAGAGGATTTATTATTATGGTAACGGAAAAAAATATGGAGATCAATAAGCAGTTACAATACCGGGCCAACAATAAACGGCGGGCCAATGAGTTTGTTTGGCTGTCATAAGTATTTTTGAAAACAATTCCACTAACATTGTTTTTCCTCAGCATTTGCCATAATTTTGCTAATTGGTAACAACAACACTCTATTTGTTTGATGTCCATCAGTTATTGATATGTTTTTATTCATCGCAAGTACCATTGCTATTATTTACCATTAACAATATCACTGTAAAATCATTTTAATAATTGCGCCTGACCTAGTCACAGTTGAAATATTTGCAGGTTATAAGGAGACTGTCAGTGAATTAAGTTACTGATGAAGACGTACGGATTGTGCATAACTATACTGTTAGTGTCCAAGTTTAATGAGTCTGGTGAACAACAGCGTTTGGTGAAGGAAGTATGAGACAGCAAGACATTCAATAGATCATACAAAAATCTCGTTCATTCGTGCGGCAGCCTATTTGTGTACAACAACAAAGTCTGGATGCTGCTAAGAATTCCGCGTAAGCACATTTCACTTTCAAAACCTAGGAAGAGTACTCAGGTCTCCATTAGGAATGTCATGCATAGGCCATGTTGTTCAGTTATATTTTCCCGCCTCAGACAAATACATGTAAGTTTGACCTAAATCATATGAGCGGAATTCTCAAGGATCTGTTGTAGAATGAGCTGGTAACTGCTTTTAGATGTTACCGAAGTTTAATCCCGTATTACACAAGCGTATTTAAGTGTAGTATGAAATATTTTGAAATTAGCAATGGAATCTGATTAACTCCAGCATAACTCGTAAAAGTTCACAGCAGATTGGGTTCTGCACAGAAATTGGGGGCACTGAAAGTGGCAGAAGGAAATAGCACTGATCAGAACTGTAGGTTTGACTCGAGAGCTATCTAACACAGTATATCATAATACAGACAAGCGCCGTCGATTCAACCAAATCTCATGATGAAATTAATGTTACAGCAAAACAAGTTTGGAAACAATACGTGTTTCATGTTTGTCAGAGGTGAATGAAAGGTTTGTTTGTTTAATTAATTTTACGTTCTCTTCAGTTTTGAACGATAGCGCTACAAATCACTTAACATTTGATTCACTGACTGATCTGCCAGTATTGGCTGCTGTACCATTTAACCTCAGTACTAACACATAAATTCAGTATACAAGAAAGACAGTTTATTATCAATTAAAATAAGTTCCTATTGCGTTGACTTCACTCGAATGTGGTCGACTAATATCTGTTTACTTGTAGAGTTGTGGGCAAAGAATAGCTGACTTGTATGTGAATGATGCAATCAAAATTCCGAAAGCATTACATTAGTCAAACATACATAGTTTGCACTGCATCAAA
Source organism: Paragonimus skrjabini miyazakii (assembly GCA_014338405.1). Lineage (NCBI taxonomy): Eukaryota > Metazoa > Platyhelminthes > Trematoda > Plagiorchiida > Troglotrematidae > Paragonimus > Paragonimus skrjabini miyazakii. The sequence continues at coordinate 438,760 of JTDE01000058.1, read as the reverse complement.
TTGTACAGTGACGATAATATCGGGCACATATTCTACCTAATCCGGCCTGCCTGTTCCATTTAGTGTTCAACAATTGTGTATCCCATGGAAAACAATAGAACCCGAAACAATCTGTGCTCCATATTTTATCGGTTATATTTGAAACTAACAGATAATTACCTGGAAGACTACTTGTTTGAGAGCCAAACAAACCGGTTTTGGTACATTTTAGTTTACAAAGTTCCCATAAGACGGAGACAAGTTTTTGTAGAGCACACACCCGCTTAGATAGAAATTGCATGCTAGTTGTTGTTAAGACTAGAAAACCATTGAAAAGTTGTCTTTAAAATCAACTGTTTTAGATGGTACTGAATAGCTGGAAAATCAATCAGTTTTTGCACTGATTCTTCATTGTATTGACACGATTACAGTTAGTTTTACTCGTTTTCACTAGCGACTGACTTGGTAACTACGTCATTTGCACGAGTGACCTTCCCACATGTACAGCTGTAAAATAACGTTAAACGAGATGAATGTAATCGTATTGACCATAGAAAAGTATCAGAAGAATAAAAGTCACATAAGGAGAAAAGTTTTTTTTATGGCAACGTTTAGAATTGTGATAGTAACATCAGCCTACTTATTAGCGGAAGGTCAATCGGGATTACACAACCTTGAAGATATGATGCTTGGTGAATGGAATGGATACCGCAGTAAGGTTTCGTTTATGATTTCATGGGACAAACCTGAGTAACTCTCACTGAGTTGTTACCTCATGGTTTCAGTCGTTTTTGACTAACACCATTGATTTTACGGACCGTAAATATAGCGATGCAGTTGTGTGAAGACCTTTTATGAATCGATGACCTTTAGTCCATCAACGCTGACCAAATTCTCAGTTCACGTTTTGTTTATTTAGAACAGATAACTTGATCAGCAAGTGCAGTTTTTGCTAGATGGTGATATAAAATGATTATGAACATATAACTACCGAAAGTTGCTTACCGTTATCAAAGCCAACTATCATTAACTGACAAATAGACTATATTAGGAACAATTTGTAACGTTGTGTTTTATTTCTACCTAAACCCTGTGCTCAGTCGGTGCTGAGCACAAAACCCTGCAGACCATCGTTAACCTATTCGTAAGGTTTGATGTTCGTATGGCTGAAATCTTACTCGGTGTCAAACATCAGACTGATTAACTGGGAGTTCCAGAAAATTATGAGGTGTTTATGAGTTAACCACCTCAGCTATTTCCATATATTATTCAATATAATGTTCCCTATAAAAATTTATGCATAATTAAAAGGTTGCCATCTCTCTGGAAGTTAAGAAGGTTGAGAGCTTTATGCTGACCATTTAAATGTGGCAGTCAATGGTATTTTCTATTGCAATGTGAATCACTAATGTGAATGACTTTTCCTCTTTGTACGTATTATTCTTTAAGACTTCCTACTTCAGCCCAGAAAGCGGAGTGCGGTTTAAGATAATTAACGGAAACAAAGTAAAAATCTAGTTTTATAACAGATTACTTTTCGCAGGCACACTACAAGAACAGAATTAATTAAAATAGGCAAATCTTAAAGTTTGGGTTTACGAACAGATTATATTTTATATCTTTTGGTGTTAGATAAAGACGATATCCATAAGTTTGTTGATTAATAGTTTAAAATTGGTTAATGCAACACATACACTGTAATGATAGCTCAAATAGCTCCTTTAACTCACTGATTCATCTTGAACTGACTTTAAAAAGCACGAGAGAAACTGCAACGGGCAGTTAAACTGAAAATATATGATTGTCGTAAGTCTGACTACATGACATTGTGGCTTAAAGGGTCTCCCATGAAACAACAGAAGGTTATCATACTACAAAATGTCTACGGAAACTATTAAAAAACACAGCAAGAATAAAAATTAAGATTACGTAGAAGAGCACACGACAGTGAGCATGTTAGAATGGCGGTGATTATGGCAAATTGCACTCAAACTGTTACGAATTAATGAGGTGTTCAATGTGACAACCCTTTGTTATCGAATTCACTCAACGAAATTGGTAGAATTCTCAAGTGTTTTGGTCACTTATTTACTGAACTAGCTCACGATTGCAAACCACTTTTGGTAACCTTAGTAACTGTTACCACCGAGGTTAACACACGGTAGGTGAAAGAGCCATGGTTGACGCATGTGAAACAGTCGCAACACATTCAGATGAAAAACATGTTTTTTTTCCGACAAACAATAGATGGAGTCTACTTAGAGTAAAAGGTATCAAAATACCGTATGCATCTGAATAAAACTAACATTGAAATTAAACGAAACTACACTATCAGAGAGGTAAGTGATTCCGGCGTAAATTATTGACCGTTACAGTCCTGTTCACAGGTGTTTGACGTCCTTCGAGGAACTGAGGCCACCTTTATCGGTAATGTTTTTTACGGCTACCATGTGTGCTATCAAGACTCCGAGCTCATTTTTTGGCGACCCAAAGTGTAGTACCAAACTCACATTGCAGCGTTGTATGGTGACGGCGTTGATGCATGCGAGGTTGCTCTACTACGTATCTGTAAGCCACTCACATTCGGGTGACCTGCTCTCAAAGTAGAGATATAATTGGTACGTTTTGTTATACAAAATATCAACCTAGAAGTGCTAACAATAAGGCCAGTTTGATTATGTTCCACTATTTTGTACGGTATGACAAGATAACTAATAATAAGGTGTTTTTGCAACCGAGATTTCGGCTCGTAATTTTCTTGATGAATCTTAAATCAGTAAAACAAAATGTGACCTTGATATTGGGATTGCCACGTGAGAAACTGAGTGTTAACGAGGGCAACCATACACGTTTTTGGCCCAAACTCCTGATTGATGATGAAATGTCATTTCTTAAATTTGTCGGTACCAAGAATATTGAATGTTTCTCAATGGAAAACAAACATTTACATAAAGATTTCTTATAGGTTACGGAAACTACGTAATTTTGAAACGTAGACATTCAGACGAAGTTTACTCAGAAAGATCACGTTTAAAGTATCATAGCTTGCCCATAGAGTTCACAAATCTGTTTGGTATGACATCCACCAGATGTACTGTGTTGAAAATCAATGTCGTGGCTAGCTTTGCAAGCCAGGTGCTCAACGGCTTTCAGCCAGACATAGATGGCCTAATCTTTTATAGAAAAATGAGGACTACTTGTCATAACGAAAAACATTTCAGAGACATAGGACCCCACTAGGCAATTCTGATTACTGATTAGTCACTTAAAAATACTCATACCAGCAAGAAAAAGTTTATATTATTGCAAAGCACAATACCTTCTACCTAGTCTGTTTAAAGTCAGACCAATATGGTGCAAATTCTTAAACGAAATAAAATACTTGGATAACAGATGACAATAAACGAATAAAGTAAACTTACCAAATTAGACTTCAATTTCTTTTCAGTTAGGTTTGTTGGCACGCTTTCAGTAAAATTTACGATATGCTGAGGCTGTTAAACCATTGCACTGTTTTTATACGGCCGTTCATCATAAACACTACATTAAGGCATGGCTTTTCTGTTTACTGGCGGTTGATTGGCTGATACACAATTTAATGATACTCACCGCCGATCGTATGGCCACCAGAACTGACTAACCAATAAGATTTCAGATTATTCTACGGCTTATGCCAAACCTCATATGAAGATCATTCACTTCAACTAATATCCCATTATGGGCTCTTTTGAAGTTAACGCAAGTAAACTTGAAGAAGGTTCACTTTTGTCGGACTTTTACGATGAAATTTTATGAGAAAATATAATCATGCAATGAGTGAATTGCTGTTTTTTAAGTGTAAAATCGTGACAATTTATGAATTGTGGCAGTTCGTAGTGCCATATAATTTACTGAAGTATTCTACAAAACGCAAAACGCTTTTAATTTCCGACAGTAATGTTTATCATTTAGTAAAGCCTTCCACACTGTTTGAAACGCCCTATAACCACTTGAGCATTAAACCCATAAATCGCTGCATATACCCACACCTGCAAAGACGTTTCCTGCTGACACCATTTTGAGACAAATGTATGGAGTTTTAAAAGTTCATAAATTTGGACTGTCATTACGCCCGATTCTGGGCGTGAATACTGCACCACAGCATACAGTATCTGGAACACTAACCAGCCGGAATAACGATAACTGTGTTTGGTCTGGAGGTTGTGTTTGAGTTTGTGAAGTTTGTCCACTACCTCAATGTTAAGAATCACCAGGTGCTTTCCCAAGGTGCTAATTTACCGCTCAAAATAGTGCTACTCACAGAAATAGTAAAACACTTAAGTAGTCCCACTGAACAGAATCTTATTGGCGTTTGTGTTCCCATCGAAAAGTCGAAAGAAAGTTTACTATTTCCCAATTTCAATGTTTGAATTCGATTCCGCTGTAAAATACGTAGACAGAAAGTTAGGGTAACTAGGGTGTCCTTACTTAGTCGATTACTTGCAGACGTATTCATTAGGAAAGCAGAAATTACGGTAGTTAAGATCAGTGGGTTCTGGATTTTTATTTTATGGTCGTTTCGCAGAGGACATGAGGATCAATGAGATGTTGGTGTGCATGGTACTCTAATGAATGATAATCGTGAGCATCGGAATAGGCAGTTCATTCATAAGTAAGGGAGGGAGATGTTGTTACCTTTGCTTGATTTTGCCGTGCACTTCAGCATACACGGCTTCATCCATAGCTCCGTTCATGATACGAAGACGTAAACTGAACAGTACATTCAATTCCTGAATTCTTTTAAACTGCAGAGGAAATAAAACATGTATTGCTGTCTAACCAGTAAAGCAGAAGAGATATGCATACCAGATACTATACGTACTGAACTGCAGAATATCCGAGAGGCATGGCGTTTGAAGATATATTTAGAGAGATTTCCGGAAAATAATATAGAATTAAACAGTACACGACCAGTGATCACAATTGTAGCAATAAACCATCACTTAAAATTGATGCGGCTAATGAACTGATCGGTGGTAAGCTGGCATATGATGTAAACAAAACTCACTATATCACATGACTGATCGTATCATTTAAGAACAGATCAATATGGAGGTCAGATTTTGGAATTGGTTTTCCAAAGTACTTCATTATTCACCAGCTGTGCTCACAATTCGACTGTCTATAAAACAGAAAAATGCGGTCCCTGCCGTCTGAATCCGATGTTGTAGCTGTATGAACTATAGCTGCTCTACAAACTTTGAAAACTGACATGGCACCATATTTCACATAACATTTCTAAATGTTCAAGATATATGAGGTAAAATGAATGGATTATTGCTGCACTATCCCAGGAAATGTTAGGAGAGGGCCAAGGTTTGGCAAGACGTTACGGCTTAACAAAAATGCATAAAAATGACGTTCTAATACACCCGATGTGGATGTATGCTAACTGTATGCAAACGTGCCATTCAGGGTGGCTACTGATTTTAAGCTTGGTTACATCTATGCGGACAAAAATCTGGAATATCAGGTGAGCATTTCAAGAAGCTCTTGTTACCATGTACGCAGGACATACGATTTCGGCTGGATGAGAAATTAGATCGTCAAACTTAGGGGATCACAATGGATTCACTGAAAGGCCCATCGCTGTTTGGCATATTCATGGGGTGATTAACCAGAAACACCGACGAGACTGACAGAATATTATGCCGTATAGAGATGGTAGGTAAATAGCATTTTCGTTTTCTTGAAATATGGCAATAAAACCGATCCTTTATCATGATTAGATGAGTCAGCATTCACGAATTTAAAGTCCATTATGAAAACAGAATAAGAATGCTGACTAGCTTTTTGATGTTGCATTATTAATAATGCCGGATGGATTGAGTTTCCGAACAGGAAATATTCAACATGCCTTGCTACACATCTGTGCACCACTAAAACAGAAACAGAGTGTTTAGTAGACCAAAGTTATAAAGTTTGTACTGGTAACGTGCTTGAAAAAGAGCCCTGGCCTTTATGTGAAATATTTGCAGCTAGTAATTTTCTTGACAGTTATTTAACTTGAAACGATCGCAGACGGATAACGACGACGAAATCCTCATTGTGCCACCGACTAGATAATAGCTTTCAGTCTGCACAGGTAATTGTGTCGTGTAAATTTCAGCCAGTTATACTCATTTAGCTTGAAAATCCCAGTTTTTATTTACTCACTTTCTCGTTGCAATGAAGCAGGTAACACAAACCGCCCAAAAACGAACTTGTCACAGATGACAGGGCATTAGCACCTCGCTTGATTGTCTGGAAACGTGTTTGCAGCACGTTGATGGCTCACCTAATCTATTAGAGTCATAGGGTTATTGTGAATGTCGCATGTAATCTGACTTATTCATACCAAAAATGTGGAATGTTATATCCTTGCCGCTACGGACTTTATCACAAGCCAGCTGCAAAACCTTAATTGCCAACAGCAGGTCTGTTATTCAAGCAGTTGAGTTGCCATGATCGCTGGATCAGGTGACACGGTACCGAAATAATCACGTCCGTAGTCTTCAAATAACACTAGCTTCACGCTGTACTGAGGCCCACGAAATCCTCTTCTAACGGCTATATTTGTTTATGTTTGACTGTAGGTGGCCTAAAGATGGCGCCGAAAACGGACTTGCTCGCAACATCTTGATGTCTGACAATAATAACTTTAAAACAGTTACATCTCTTAAGTAATTTGAACAAAACAGTTAGACGACGAACACTGGTAGATGCTAACATTTCGTATTGGCTCGTCAGTACCAAATAACCAATAACACTGGAACCTTCCAATTTAACGTCTACAATATTTAGGGGGTGTGAACAAAGAATCCAATAATAACAAAAACGTCCAATCGTGTGATATGAATGACACTTACTGCGACTTAGGACCATTGCAAGCTCAGGTTCACGAATAATTGTTTTTATACACACAACACAGGTTTTAACCGGTGTATCGCTACGGCTTCAGTAAATTTTAATAACCGTGAGTTGTGGTGGCACACTACAATGGTGAATGCTGAGGCCAAGTCCACACTGTGGCCAGTTGACAGAATGTGTCGTCCGATTGACGAAACTGGGGGCTTACTATTCTCTGTGACTACAGTGTACAGATTTGAGACTTGTATGTGAACCCACTTAGGTACGTGTTCCTTCATTCTTGAGATTACCGATCTATCGGTTCTGTCTATGTAACTTTCTCTGCAGTTATATGAGAATTGGTAAACACAGTGTGATTTGGCGCCAAAAAGTTGATCTCCTTTGATAGTAGGCACAGGTAACCTGCGAGCTTGATTAAAAACCCTCAATTCGGCTGCGTTGTAAGTAGATTTCAACGAAGAGACAATTAGTTGGGTTGTTCGCATCGTCGCAATATCTCCTTTGAATGGTAGCTCAATATATACTAATTTCTCCGGGACCTCATCATTTTTCCTGCTTTTGGGCCTCCATTCGCTGTGACGCTGAATAAAGCTTCTGGGTTACCCATAATCCTCCAGAGTCGTTTTAAGCACTTCTAGCCCTTGCTCAACACAATCGGGTGTGCAAATGCGGCGTGCTCTGGTGAACAGTGTTCTCACTGCACCCCGCTTATATTTCACCGGGTTGAAAACAGTTTAATGCATATATTGACCAGACCATGTTGGTTTCCTGTAAATGGCACGCCTTATTGATCAGTCGGCCCTTCGTGTGATGAGTACGTCTAATTAAGGCAGACTGTCATCAGCCTCTGGTTCACACGTCACCTTGAAGTTGGGATGAATGCCGTTAAGCTGCAGGATGAATTGTTCAGATAACCCTCGACTTTTGGCAATGACCAAAATACCATTTATATAGCGTCTGTAGTATGATAGTTGTGAGATGATATCACTTAGTTGCCCTACCATCATGATCATGAAAAAGTTAGCGAGAAGGGAGCCTAATGGACTCCCCGTCGCTACTCCGTCGATTTATCTGCACGGTGTGTTTAAAAAATTGAAACTGACATTTTCCATACACAATAAAAGTAACTTTTTTAGATAATCAGTTGGGATGGGCATAGGGATATTTTCGGCAACATTCCGTTCACACACAAAGTCATCAGTTTCTCTCAGGGGGAAAGTTGAAAAATGAGACTGCACATATAGAGCACATATGTTCATTCTTGATATTGATTCAATCCAACTCATCCACAAGTTTCAGCGAGTCTTTGATACTATAGTTTTCAAACTTATGAATGGCTGGTTTCAAAATCTCGAACAATCATCTAGCCAGTTTATGTTGAGGTGAATTAGGCATGGCTAATATGTATCGAAGTGGCATACTTTGTTTGTGGGTCTTGAGAATACAGTACAGTTGAGGTTACGAGCAGCCACCGGGTTTCAGGTATTTGTATGTCTTTCCATCTGTCCAGTTATGTTTATGAATTACTTCTAACTGGTGGTTGATTCTTTCTTCTAATAGGCAGATATCTTCTTCTTTGTCTTGGAGTTGAAATTTCTATCACTCAGGACTGATAACATTTTTTCTACGTAGCTCGTCCTTATCCATGACTACTGCTCCGGAGCTTTTGTCTTGCTTGAGGATTACGACATTTTTTGATTTGAGTTCCTGCAAAGCTCGAATGTGCGGGTCTGTTATGGAACATTTGTCATTCACGCGAGTAAGTAAACACTCATAAGCTGCATCAGTGAGATTATTTTTAAACCATTTAAAAGTCTCGGCGTTAGTCAGTGTTAATTCCGAGAGCTGATCAATCAGGTTCTCAAACTGTGCTCCTACAAATATTCGGTTAGGTCTGCGTATAGGTATCTTATAATCCAAGCCTAACGATAGTGCTTGCAACTGTAGAGCACTGACTGGTACAGATGGAATGTTCTGAAAGTACTCACCGGGGTCCACAGTAATAGGCTCGGCTTCTGGTTTGGTTAATATTCGTTCGAAATGAGAAGCAACAGTAGTTTTCGTTTGATCAATCACAGCCTCATAAAAATTGACGAAAATGATCCGACAGCAAAATGATAACCTGTTGACAATACACCGTAGGCGAAGATGAGTTTCAAGTAATTGTGTTAGACGTGATGCTTCTAAATGCGAGGTCGTGATAGGTAGGAGATTAGTATTGCCTAGATTAAGTCTGTTCATTCGCAATAGTTTGAGGAATTTGTGTAGATACCGATTATCACCTATACACCTGCGAAATAATTCCACATTCACCCATTCACGAGCAAGCTTGCATTTCAAGTTGATCAAACAACGGGAATTCACATCTCTAGAAATTTAGAACAGTTATATCCTTTCAGTAATTTGAACAAAACAGTTAGAAGACGAACACTGTTAGATGATAACATTTCGTATTGACTCGTCAGTAGCAAATGATAAAAATAACTTTTCCAGTTATGGACTTCTTGCTTCCCATTTCAAAATTATCTCAACATTTCGAAGTGATTCGCGGTGTTTACCCTACCCACATTCTTACAGATGAACAAGTAAACCTATAGTTTGTCTTCAGACCAAGTCAATATTTGGAAAAATGGTGGCTTCTAATATCGCCTGTGTGATATTCGTTGGTGTGTAATGTACTACTTACTTTGTTGAGCGGTACATAATTAGCCTAATAGCAGACTGTCATCATAGAAACTTCAAATTGTAAGTTATATGATGATTTTCTGAGCGTCGCCTGGTTTCCTCCTCGTACTTTTTCTCACGAGCTCTAACTTTTGAAGCTGTTGTTTAACTCGGATTATTTTAAATAAACGAATATGACACATTAGTATTTATAGTAAACGCGTCTTCCTGCTCTACCATATTCTGCTCTACTACTGTTGAGGACTTACACGGCATGATTTAGAAGCTCAGTTCGACACTATATTCAGTCAGCCGAATGATCTAACGCCATCATAAAGATGACTTGCCCCTATACTTGATTATATACTTGAAGAACTCACCATATCGTTCACTGGTGAAATGACTAGGCAAACCTTTGTAACTAATCCGCGACAGACTAGCTTCAAATAGCCTCGAAAACATGTTTTAGTTCATTAAATCTATAAACGGTCAAACTGTTTATAATGAGGGATTATCACTGGACATGTGTTCGCCGTTCACTAACGTGTCACTCAGAAAGACAAATGATTCTGTGCTTAACTACACTCATTGAAATGATATGAAATTTGGAATGTCGGATGAACAAATCATAAGCCTTTTGTTAGTTTACACGCATGACATACAATCTCAATTTGATGAGAAAATATAGCGCCAGAATGATGGGGCAGCAATGGGCTTGCCGCTGTGCCCACTGTTGACAGACGTTTTCCTGAAGGTGATTGAGCACACAAAGCTAACAGGTTCATACAAACAGTATACAGATGACATTATCTGTATCGTTGTTAACAGCACTTATACTGACTTCCTATGATCACTAGTCAATTTAGCGCACAGAAAACTGAAGTTAACTGTGGAACAGGACAGAAAATTGACTTTCCATGACGTTACACTACTGAAACGTCCAGACGAATTGATTCAACGAGGCATACATGAGAAACAAACAGGGAATAGCCAGTAATCCTACTTCCACTGAAGAAGAAATGGAATCTGATAGGCTGTCTAGAAAACTGATTGTACAAAACATGTATTGATGACATGCCTGACAAAAAGCTCAAGCTCTTATATGAGTCGTTTCTTGCTAATAAACACCCGGACAAATTCCTAACTCGAAATTTACAACAACGGGGACTGCAAAACCGTGGACTATCTGTCGGGCAGAACACCATTTATATGAGCTTGTCTTATAAAGTCGAATTATCAAATGTTCCGCTGACCAGAAATCTCGCCATGGCCATGAGGACAACGTTTTATGCTGCATAACTAAGATTATCGTTCACCTCTGAACCAGCTGAACGCCTTCACACCAAAGATGTAGTACCCAATAGTGCTATATCATTTTGTATCTACTAACTCTGTTGTTTCTGTGGAACGGATAATATTGGTCGTACAACAAGGCGCTTGTAGGAGAGAATACGCAGACACCATCGTGTTTACTCGACGACCGGTCAACAACGAAAGATTTCCAACACAATTTTCTCCCATCTGGTCTACTAGGATCAGAGAGTCAATATAAAAGAGGTGTGAAATGTCGTATCGTGACCGCTACGGAGGCTGTCGGAATCCGACTACAATACCCTGATCTGTGCGCGCTGAAATCTTTTGTTTAAGCACCAAAGTTACCATGGCCTGTCGTCGTTGAAACAGTTGATACGGCTCCACAGTAACCATGTCCGTAATCCCCAAATGATACCAGATTCACACTGTATTACGTTCCACACAATCCTGCCATTACAACTAATTTCATATTTATTGTGTTGTATTTGGCCCGAAAATGACACCGAAAACGAGCTGGTTCGTTGTGTTTCGACCTTTAACGATAGATAACAGAAGTTTTGTTCGCTAGAAAAATCGAGTAGCCTGAAGTCTACATGGTCAAAAAGAAATTGATTAATTTCAGTTTACAAGTAAATAATTGTGACTCGGATTTCAGGTAATTGAATCAGCAAAACTGACTAGGCAGACTCGATAGAGCACGTGGTGTTTGTTTACATTGCAAATGCCTACTAAGTTTTACTCAGTGGGAAAGAGAGCGTGGGTAGTAGGAAAAATAATGCGCACTTACTTAGTGTTAGCTTCAGTTGATCCACACAAGCGTTGAGTTAAGTACATTAGTGTAATTTACGCCAAAATCAACAAAACACTCAATTCGTATATTTCGAAAGAAATACTGCATTTTTCCAGAGTTCTCTTCTATGAGAAAAAATTCCAGTAAATTTAAAAGAAACATTGTTGAATTTTGTATAAAATGCTTACCAAACGTGAATGAATTGAACCAAGTGAAGCATCATACTAGACGCGTTGTCAAGCGTTGCCAGTGAAACAATCATTTCAAGCAATGCATTTCAACAACAAGTAGTAGAGCATTACTTCCATTGTTATCTTCTTTGCATTGTCTTTAAAATTGTGATTTTTAAATAGCGGGCTACCAACTGGGACTATCCAGAAGCTCATATGAATAATACAAAAATGAACAGTTTATACAAATATTATTCTGATTTTCCTTAGTCTGTGGGAGCTCGAATGATGTAAAATCGGATATTGCGAAGCTCATATTTTCCAGTTATGTATAATATAACTCATCAACTCTGTCAAAAAATTCAGAAGCAACACCATTTCAACATTCAACAACTGAGCTCATGCATTCCAGCGTTATATGTAGGTGTTCCAAACCGCTGGAGTCTATCCCATGGTTCAGTTTATGAGTAATAGAATCTGTGGGAAATTTCTGTGATCCTGGTCGTCGAACGGCAAGTTATTTGCTGACGTTTGATTCACGTAACAATTTTGAGTCCATCCGTAAAAGAGCTCAACTGAAGGGAAAACCTTGTCTGAGTAAGGCTAATACTCGGAGAATTTAACTGTTATACTCTGAGTATCATGATATTCGTACTTAGTTTCAATATATATTCAGACTTCTTCAGCTGACCTCTTTTGTGAAAAAAAGTCTTACTGTCAATAGTGCTTTTTAATTAGTTACATCACTCATTCTTTCGGCAGTTGAATTCAGTCAGTTTGCGTGTGGGATGATAATGTTTTGACCAGTTATATTGTAACAAAGCGTTTAGACATGATAACTCTTTTCTTCCTAGTATGAGGTTAATGATGAATTGGCCAACACGGCTGTATTACTATAACGCGGGTTTTAGTTCAAATCCTCGTTGTAACAAGAATATGCACTTATTGGTCCGGTAAGAAAGAAAGTCCAGATTAATGCTTCGATTCGAAAGAGGTCGGTGGAAACATTTCCTGCAATCCAAAAATTGCGGTCAAATGCGATAAGTGAACAACATACAAAGCTCGAGGATATTTTAATCGTTCCAGTTATTTTATTAAATATTGGTGACTGAATACACTAAGCATTCAACTGTGTATAAATGTGGGTAAGTTGCCTCTGACATTTTGAGCAAAAGCACAGCTTGTATGTAAATAAACGCTTATCTGTCACTTAACATCTCCTAAAAGCTACCTTCTTTCTTGCGTGATGAAGAGGTACATCAATTCCCAGTATTCACTAACCAAGGATATTCAATTTCGAAGCAATTCGGAATCTTGGTGCATAGCAGAACCTTGCAAATAATCTGAATTAGTGTTTACACTTAGACATTTCTGCACCAAAAATTAAGTACATGTCAAGATTAGTACAAATCGTTTGAGTCCAGCTGTTATACGAAGTTTTGCAGCTACAACATTTTCTGTAACGTTAAACAATTGGAAATAACCTTGATTTATGCACACAGGTATTGTCTATATATCAGTTAGACTTGGTTAGTACACAACAGTTGATTACAACAATTGTTGACACTATTTCCAATGTTTAAGCAAGTATTACCTATTCTAGCTTCATTGTGTCTGTCCACTGAAGACATCCACAATACGGCTTAGATAAAAACAGATTATATTTTCACGAGGATCCATCCAGAGAAAATAAGTTGAAGATGCATGCAACTGGCGACAATTATGCTACCAGTTGAACTTTCTACTCGCCAAATCACCGCTTCTTATGTAGTTGAACATTACGTGTGTCATCTACGTAAACTTCGGATCCGCAAGTGACATTCCAACAACTATGTGAGAAAAGCTAGTGTTTGTTTCCTTTCATAAAGTTCCAGCCTCATTTTTGAATGCAAAGGCTACGTTTCTTCGTGGGTGGCGTTTACTTTCAAATAATCTAAGTATACAAAACTCGCCGGTTAACTCAATCATTTCTCAGTTGGTTCGCTGAAGATAGTAACTACGACCCAACTGGGAAGTCCTGGTTGCGGAGTTACCGGGTGGACTGAAGAGAGCGGTTGCATTCAGTCTCCTGCCAGATGAGCACCATTCACACGAGGTTATAGTTGAGGGTTTGGGTGTGATCATTTGTCCGTATCTGCTATGAAGTCATGGTTGTTGTAGTCAACAAGGTAGTCTTACAGATGCGATGACCGGAGTGTGGATTCCAGTCTGGAGGAGGATATGTACTATTGGTAAGCCCTAATAAAAGCGAAGAACAAATCCAGTGAGTCCGTTCCATGTGAGGTAGACGAAACGCTTGTTTTGATGGAGAGTTGTGGTTGACGTTCGATTTAAAATGACCGGAATTTTGTTGCTAAACAGGAAAATATGTTGATCTGTACTTCGACTGTTTTAACTCGAGTAGACTTACTAAATGTCCTACGAAGTGTCTGCTCAAATGAGGTTCCCGAGAACTGAAACCTGGTTTGTCGAAAATGCTTGCTCCAATTATGATCTGTCACGTAGGCAACAAATTTATTGAAATGTAACACCACCCTGCTGTTTTCCTAGACAGTTTGTGGTTTGTATATTCGCAACAGACTCAACAAACTCCATGAAAATTGGCTTAAAAAGGCGAACGTAGTTCGATTGTGCAACTCTTGAAGTTCTTTGTTCTAACGTGGCTCTTCTGATCTGCCCGTAACTTAATACGTTAGAGGAAGTACACTGTCAAAGATATGTACGTTTGCTCAAAAATTGCATCAAGGTTTGTCTCCCAGATTTAATTGTATAATTCCATAATTCCCTTAAAAATATTCATGTGAATTTGTCGGATAGCAGAGGCCAGTTCTGAGCTCGGTGGGTTAACATCCCAAACCAGCATGCATCTTCGTAAATAGGGCGGCAATATGACTTGGAAGCTGCATATTTTCGGGTCTTCGGTCAGCTAAAAAGCTTAGACGATCTACTGTTCCTTCGGTCTTATAAGCGTTCTGTTATTGGATGATTGTTTGAGCAACAACGAATGTACAATAAAAACGCAGTCTTCGTGCACGAATCCAAGTTGACGTTGGGCAGTACGTCAGCAGACAACCTGATGACATATAAGTGCATCTTCAGGTATTTGTTATTGCCTTTGAAGTAACTCTCATTTCCGGGGGTCATTTTATGTCTCTAAAGTTGATTGGAACACGAACTCAAGAAATAAAATTTTTGCCGAAGATCTAAAAGACGAAGACTAAAATAGGACCGATTTTGTACATACAGGATTTCGTATGCTATAAAGTTTTACAGTGTCTTTCTCATCAACTCTAACTACTAAACATGTTCCTAAAACTACCTTGTGTAAACCATTCTTCCGAACTATTACAAGATGAACAGGACGTCGTTGTATGTTCGCACAAGATAATATTTTCTACAAACTATTGGCTAACGCAATATTTATACAAAACCTTGCAGATTATATAACCACCATCTTAATAAATGACCACGATATAAAAAATGACCGCTTACATTGGACTGATTTTATATATGATTACACTGTGCAACAAACAACATAGGGACAGATATACTTAACTGGAAAAATATTCGACTCATCCGGACTCCGTGCGATGACCTGTTTTCAGAAGTTTCCAGCACCTTCAATCAAAGAAAATCAAATTGTCAGTGGCAGTCTATGCTGTGTTCAACAGTTCAAGTACCACTGCATAGAAAGTCGCGTAGGTAAAATTGCGAGATGTGCATGCCTCAGAGTGAAGGAATATTTGTTTAATTGGGTTCAGAATTCAATGGTAACAGAGGAAAGTAATGCTACGAAAACAATTTACTAAGTAGTTTCCACGTTAACTACGCAAGTCATGACGATAAGTCTGACTATCGATCTAATTTGTGGATTCAGAATCATGTTATGTCATTCTAGTCTAAGGTACTTGTGGCTTGCTGAAGCGGTTGCAGTCAATCAGGCGAAGCCTATTTCATGTGTTCAAAAAACGTTTTCGTGACCCTGATCCTTTCCTTGACCCATAAACATTTCTCATACTGACGGTTTCTTTGGTATCCCCAGTTTTTGCTATGAAATACCCCATCAAGTTGCCATGAGGGTTGCGCCGAAAAGTCAGTATAAAATGCGTACATCTGCTATTCTTTGTGTGTTTGAATAAAACAATGAGAAAACGCAATTCATGTGATGTTCTCCGGAGTAACATTTCGTACATTCTGATCACACGTGGACATGTAACTAATTTTAAACGTGTCAAATTCCACAGAGCGGAAGTCATGGCTTAAGGGATTAAACGAACAGACATCAGAATTGAAAAATCAAAATTGTGGGAATGCTGACTACCAGGGTAGCTGCAGTGTCAACACAAATTGTTTTTGAATACATAGGGGGGATTATGACGTTTAATTGCCAAAGCCTCAGCAAACTGGAGTATGCGTTTCCGGTTGCTTCGAAAGATCACCGAGAACGCGTCAGAAACTTTGACTATGTGTCCTGTCTTTATTATGTGCCTTGCAACGGAAGATGTGGGGTGCCGTCCATCGGCAACTATACAGGCTCCTGGCGTCTCTAACTGCGTCTCCAGCCATTTGGGCACATGCTCCTTGATACGAACAGCTAGTTGTCGGTTTGTCCTCCCTATGTAGCTCATACTGCAGCTACACGAGTATTTATATAAACAGTGAGATGTGACAGACGTACACTGTTTGTTCGTAACTGGGGCGACTGGTAGAGTTCTCGTTCGTTGTATTACGTACAACTTTGCAGCGTTATAGGTCCTAGATACAGCCGCTGTTAGACGCTTCCTCGTCATTGTTGACCAGCTGTCCCCTAGAAACGGACGTTCTAAGCACATTGTCTTTTTCGGTACTGTCGTCACTTCTGCAGTTGGAACGACGGCTTTGCTGTACTTTTTAATAAATCGCAGGGGGTACCCGTTGACCTGCAGAGTGTCTGTCAGTATGCCTAACTCTGGCTTTAGGTTGTCTTCAGTGCAAATCCTTCGTGCTCTATGGAAAAGCGTCCTGACTAGACTTCTCTTATGCTGCACCAGACAGAAGCTTTTGAAGTGCATGTACTGTCCAGTCCAGGTAGGTTTCCTGTAGACGGATCTCCCAACCGTGCTGACAAATAAGCTCAACCAGACAATTAGCAGGACATATGCTACAGCTGAACTCTGTATTCAATTCTCCACATCCCCAATTCTCAGGTTTTATAACAAAGATAGACTGACAGTTCAGACCTCATCTATGTGTATCTACTCATTCACTTGTTCCTGTGGAGCAGGTTATATTGGTCGAACGTCAAGACAACTCTCAAAAAGAATCCGAGAACACCATCTACGGTGGCTGGGGCACGGGGAATCACGATTGGTCAACAGTGCTATTCTCGCTCATCTGGTTGAAAGCGGACACCAGGTGAACACTGATCAAGCCTTCAAAGTGGTATATCGCGTGCCAGGCAACCCATCAAAAAGGGATCCGAATGAGAACACTTTGTACTGCCGAGGCGATTGGAATCAGGCTGCTTGACCTGGTATTATGTCATCAAAAACGGTTTGTTCAGGCGCTGCACCTACCATGGCCACAAATCCACCGGATCGATGGCCAACCTGCGCGGTCAAACCAATGGACAAGCGTGACGTAACCGACCAATCAAGTCATCGCTAATTTGACTGACAAGTGACCTAGTTCCTCTGTAATAAGTCCGATCGATATCTCGATCTAACTCTATTAACTCCTTATATAATTGTATCGGCCTGAAGATGAATTATCGAAAACATATGTTCGCCTATATGTCTTTGTTCTCATTGACGTTTATGTGTAAGCAAATTCCCAAGTAGTGAAGTGGATAGATGTAAAGCTTTAAAGTTTCAAGGTGTAACCAGATCGTACGTATACAGGGTAGTCATGCCCTCTATTCGACTGTTTGACAAAACATGACTCAATAAAATTTAATGTATCTTGAATCATTTGTTTTATGCAGCAAGTTGGACATCACTGATTGTGAGTACCAGCGAATGGATGTTTAACAAAGAAGGCCGATAAGCATTCCTTTTCGTTGAGCAGTGTCTATAAATGCTGCTTATTAGTTCGGAACCATTGAGATGATCATCATATCTAAACAGATGAGCTATACAAAAAGGCACCTTGCTCAGTTCAACAGAAAATTGGCAAGCACAAGATCATTAATTATTTTGCTTTTGAACGCGGTTCTTTCTGTTCCCATTCCGAGTAACTTTTTTCTATAAAACATTTTCTATTCCTTGTTGCGGCATGCAGCATACACGGATTATGTCAGAGTCCATAGATCGGTGCTGACGTCAATGTCACTAACTGTTACTGTGAAGGTTGCTCGATCGTATCAATAGGAGACCCAGCAATGGTCGTGTTAACTTCAATCGATTACCCCTCTACTAGAACGTTTCTCCAATTTGAAGTCAAATAAACCACTAACTTGTTGTTACAGACTAACTGAAGAGATAACTAAGTTCTTAAGGAACTCGTAAATTGAGTAAGTACTGGGTGTGCATCCCTTGAGTTGCACAAAGCAGTCTCTTGAGATGAAGTGGAGTTGAAATTCGAATTGGAGTTTACGAGCTGGCTAAGTGTATCATGTCACGTTATAATTCGTTCAAATGAAAAACATCTATAACTCCTTCATTTCTAGATATCGGCAGTCACGCATTTCACTAAATACATATCAATCACTCAAACTCAAAAGTTTTCAGGTTAATCCGAATAGCGTGAATGATTGGTGACATCCACCAGTTCTGGGTGACGCAATTATACAGTACTGAAACAGATTGACGAAAAATACTTTTCGTTTCTACGCTCATTTAACCAAGGGTTAAATCAAATGATTTTTGAGTACACAAAAAGCAGAATAATGTTTTGAATTATCTGTTTGTTCAAGTCACCGTCATTCTTGAAGTTTTTAGCTAGATCTGCGTTGGCCACATCAGACAGTTGTGGAACATAATCTCCTGACAGTAACTGACACACTAAGCTAAACGAATGATTTATCCAGAATTAGACGACTCACAAATTTCAGCTTTGATAACTAGAAGCTCTCAGATTGAAAGCATCGGCCAAACACCTAAGTCTAACTTGAGATTGCTTACAAGTCATCCAAAAACAAATGTACTTTTTCATTATCCTGTTAAATAAAAGTGAAGTGAAGTTGTCTTGTTAGTTACTCTTTTAATTTGTTAGTTAAAATTTTAATCGTTTGCGAGAAACAAAAAAAGCATTATAGTCTAGGTTTGGGAAAAATGTGTGGCACACACTACCTTACTGAAGTTGTCATAGTTATGATGAAACATGCAAAAAACAAGGCGTGTGTCATTTGTACCATTCGCCACTTTTGAAACAATGCTAAAACAAGATGTTTCTATCTTTTGTTTATTCATTTTTACTGGAAGCTTCATCGTTTATTATACAAATTACTCGCGTTTTTTTATCGCATTCAAAGTTGTTGAAGTTGGAAAATGGTCTTTTTCTAATTTCCGTTAAACCTATGATTGTAGGATTGTGTGTAATGAAGTGACCACTTACTGTTTTGCAAGAAACTCTTCAAAAGTGGGTTCCAAAGTTAACATATCTGATTAAAAACTAAACTTTCAAGTTGAACATCACCCACAATTGATCGCAGCTGTCGCATCCCCATAGACTTTCCAGTCGGCCGCTTTCGGAAAGAAGCACTAGACTCGAGTTTCGCTCTCATTAGAGCTCGTCAGTAGTGCATATCATCGCCACCGCCGGGACTTGAACCACGGACATGTTGTTCATGAGGCAACCGTGTTTACCACTGCGCCATTGACCTCACGTTAGGCACGACCGAATTATCATATGTGAACGCTTCAACTTGAAAATTAACCAAATCCCCGACTACTTATCAGTAATCTAAAAACTAAACGCTGGTCATGCCAACCGGTTTGAAAACAATACAAGTCAGCCGCAGGTTCAAAATCTGGTAACAAGTATGTCGGCAAAACTTTAAAATTGTCTGTGACAGCGAGTATTCACGTTCACGTGTACAACATATATATACATTTTCATGTATAGCCATAAGAAGAATGTCTCCGCTAATCAACGTATATGGTGTTTGCCAAAATTTAGCGCATCATACTACAACCAGTTTCCTGAGGTTTGATGAGGATTGCACTGAATAGGGAAACGTCTTTTTCCGTATAAAACTGCAGACAACCTCAGGTGTTTGAAGTCTCAAATGTTTGAAGGAATGTGAATCTGATTTCATAAGTGTCATTTAATACCAAATGCCGTCTGCCTCCGTTTTAATAAAGTCCGTTTAATTTCATTTAAACTAAATTTCTTGGGGATATCTTACAAAAGTTTGATATACTTTTCGGGGTGTTTTTTTGCAATTTGCACACGAACTGCTAAGTCACGTTACGATGCCAAAAGTAAACTTTGAATATTGTTTTTTTTTGTAAATGCGACTACTCAGAGTCCCTTTTGGGATTGGATGTGCTTAACAGGGTTTAAAACTGAACTCCACGACCGCCAAAGAGATCTTTAGAAATGAATCATACTGAGCACATGGCGAACAAGTTTTGTGTTTTAAACATCGTTCTCATGTTTAAAGACTACACAATCCACTCGTAATTTTTACGTAATGCCAGGTGTTACGAGGGGCAAGCCCTCGAGGAGTGCATTCCATTGTTTCTTCTGAGCAAAATACTGATTTTATAATTCAACTTTCAAAAGAGCCCCAGACCACCAGTCCGCTATTAACCAGCTTGCCTCTTATTTGGATTAAACACTGATTGATTGGGGCATCAGACTAGTTGAGTTACATGAAGTACAATAACCAACATTAATGTTTACTGACAAAAATAACAGTTGGCTAGATGACTATTTTATTTTTGCAATCACGCTCGAATTTCAGCAAAGGTTTTCACTGTTCACTTTTGAAGTGGCCCTGTATCATGGTGGGGAACGCTTATATGAGTCCATTTCTCTTAAATACACTTTAGGCCAATTAATTATGTAAGCAATATCTCGTGCCAACGAATTAGCCGTGGACTACTCATTTTGGATGCTTCACAAGGTTTATCAATTCTTCTTTATAACGACAGTTCATTATTTGTCTGAATATTTTATGATACGTGGAACAGTTGGGTGATGCATTTTTAGGGGACGATCAATAAAACACGGATTCATAGGTGCCCTGTTATGTCACATTGCATTCTTTCAGGATTGTAGCTCACTCACAACCGCTCGCAGCTGTCAAAACCCAATAGAAATTCCAGTCAGCTCTTTTCTAAAAGCAGCATAGTGCCCAAGTTTCATGCCTGTTGGGGCTCATCATTATTGCATCTTCTTGCCGTGGTCGGTACTAGCATTCCGGTCAAATTTTTACGAGGCAACTGCGTCACCGATTACGCCAATAACTTCACATTAGGTACGATCAAGTTATCATATGCAAACGCTCAATCACATTTGTTTGTGAGCAATGCTGTGATTGTTCGCGTCAAGGGACGAAACTTGGGTGTAGCCCTTCTTTTTGAAGGGAACTGACAAATAAGTCTTTCGGAATGTGATAGCGGTGATCACGTATGAGAGTTATTCAGGTTGGATCAGCTGAATCCGTCACTGGCTGCTAGCTCACTTCCTTACTCCCATCATAAGTGCTACAACTAATGATGCCATACAATTGTGTTGTCCGAAGTGATATTCACTTAAGTTTAATGATGTAGAAATTGGCCTAAAATTCAAACGTAAATTTTCGTAGTTCTCTTTCCTACTGCTGTGGTGACTTACTCAAAGTTAAACAGTCAGGAGGATGAAGTGAATCAGCATAAATGTTTCAAACTGGGCATTGTCCATAATTTTGCAATAAAACTGTTAATCATACGATTGGATTAATAATGTCTATCGCCCATTATAAGGTTGATTTATTTTGTTATTCCATTGCCGAATCTTCAGAAACCGCAAGAAATCACCTTGGACAACTCGTGCATCTAATTGCATCTGACTTCCACCAAGATTTGTGGTCAAGTAGTTGGATATGCTTGTGTGACTACGAGTTTGACCCATGTGTACTCAAAGAAGGTCGTAGACATTCAGTAGCTGCTAAGAATTGTTATGAAATGCTTCGATACATATATTAATATGAATATAATTTATGTACACTTGCTCAATACACACCCATCTGCTGGGATTTGTATGCTTTAGGCAAGACAAATCAACATGTACTCTTTTGCTAAAAGTGACAAAAACACTTTTTTGATTAAAATTAGACGGAATACAAATCAGTTAAGGTCACACAAAACAGTCATAGACTTTATTACATAGAGGGTAGGAGGATTGAATATGTGTACACCTATAATGAAGCGAGGAGTAATTCTAATTTCATTGGACAGTTTTATTGTTTTAAGTGCAAGTTTCGTAAGAAGGGGAACAATGGCTTCTTACAAAATCGGACTGAATTGTCACTTGCAAAATAAGGATCCTCACAAATCACGCACAACCTTTTACTTAGAGTGAAAACATGATAGGTTTTTAAGTATTCATCACTGATTTTCACTGAGCGGATGGTCCTGTGTTCCCACCTCTAACGTTGTGCTCGTAAGTGGACTGTGTGGGCGAATAATCGACCACAGGCCAACCTGATACATGTTCTTGTTGAGTTGATGCTACTGGCCTATTCACGTTTAGGGGTGCAGTATCTGGCGAAGGTGGAACATAAGTACCGAATTCCTCGTAGATGTTGTCTCGCCAGTAAGGGCTTTGCTCCTCAAAGTCAGTTGGTAAGGCGACTTGTTCTTGCTCTGAGTCCACCTGGTGTAAAGAGTACTGGGGCAACTGGTGCAACGAACCTTCGCCCATGTTGCCTAGATTATCGTAGTTTCGGTCAGCCATAAAGTCATCGGGTTTATCAGTTGGTGGGGGTATAGGTGTAAACCGAGGTGACCAGCCGGTTGAAATTTCTCCTGAAAAATCCATTTGTGGACTAATGAAAGACACCGGAAAATCTGATGAAGCAGGTTCTGAGGGAGGGGGAACGGAATAGAAATGTGACCTCATGCCACCCATTTCTGTTCTCATGCGCGTTTCACATATAGGTGGTAATCGATAGTGCATTCCAGTGTCCTCATGGGCCCATTGTGGATCACATGGTTCATTAAAATCAGCTAAAGCGTCTCCACTTGTGAAGTGCATAGACAATGGATAATTGTCTTCATCCCAACCCTGGGGTTGTGAATAGTTTCTGAGGGAGAACTGTTTGACTGGTGATTGTTTTCTTCTAGGTAATCGACCTCTACCCAAATCTGGACATGTATACTGAGTAGAATCAAAAGTTAAGCCTCGCCGTATCGAGGGTTGTGTTTGTTTCCGTCGTGAGGTGGCAGAATCTAACTGGCCAGTATGTCGAAGTGAATATAATGAGCATTCCGTGTCACGATTAAGACCTCCGTTTAAACTCGAAGTCACATTCGATACAGGTAATCTTGTTGACGATCTACCGCGTTCATATAAAAATTCTGCACCTGCAGCATGTTCCAAACAATCGAAATCTTTGTCATCAAGCGGCACGGATGAGATAGCTTTGTAACGGTTGATCTGCTTGTCTCGATTGTTTCGTAAGTCAAAATCAATTGGATATCCTGGAGGTGAAAAAATTATGAGGGCAAGTTAGAAAAAAATAGGTGTTTTTTAGACATAAACTGGACATAAAACAAGGTTAAAAAAGACAACACTGTAGTAAACATTAGCATGGGACAGTACGTATCCGAATTGCTCAGTCAATATCACTTCGAGTAACATGGAATAATACGTCTATGTTCTGAAAGCAAGGCGCTTCGATTAAATTGGTTTGTGTACTTTTCAACGTGTGGATGCGTTGAACTAATCAAGGGGAACTATTGACATGTTGGACGACTAACCATATTTTGTCTAATCACAAAAACTACATCTTATCTTAGTGGCTATGGAGATTCGCCGGTGTTTTCCTTTCTATAATAGAACGAAGAGAATTCCGCAGACACTTTGAGATGGTTGATATGTCGGGACAACAAACGCATCAGACATTAAAAAAATTGAAACGTAACAATCAAACACGTTTTCTCTCAACCAAATAACCCTTTTCAAAATTATTTCATTCCGTTATATCTGTTACTGTACTCATGAACGTAATTCGGATTTGTTCAACTTCTTTGTTACAGATTATCTCTGTATAATTTAGAATTAACACACCCACAACTAACCACTTTCAATTGAGTGCCCGTCAAAGTGTTGAAGAAACAAGAAACGGATGTGACTATTTTTGAATATTGGTAGAGAACGGTCAGATCGAACAAACCGAACAGGAGGGGTTGTATAAAAAATGCAACGATTGCTATACCCTCTTTTGATCAGACCTAATTGGATCGACACCGGAAGACTGAGATCTACATGTCCACCTCAGAACGATAGACGTTGTAAACCTGCTGAATTGTCTAGCGATAACATTTCAGCGCGTTTTATGAGTAAGTTTTACTTTATCCTACAGTTATCATAAGCGTCTCTATACGAACTCACAAGTGATTCAACAAAAGCTGACTGTTTGTTTTTCCGATAAAAACCTAGGTTCTGTCATCAATAAATATACAGAGAGTTTGTCGAGAAATATTCACTAGCTTTGATTACCGAGTCAACAATTGCAAACTTTGAGCACTTCGCCGGTATTGTTTTATATGCACAAACGTCTGTTAAGCAAGTCTAGAGGAAATCAGTGAATATTTTGGCCAGGGCAAAATGTTGAACTGATAACCTGTACGACATTCGTGAACTTTGTTAAATATCAATAGAGTTTTTGTTTGCGTAGAATGCATGAGGACGAAATTAACACAGGCACGTACATACGCGCACATCCATACACTGTATGTGACCACAAACAAATGTTTGATCCCAAAAGTGCTAAAGATAAGCGACTGTAGGCCATGGTTTGCAAACATACCACCGATGACCTCTGATAGAACCATAGTCTGAAGGCATGCTGCTTTTAAATGAACGGTTTGGAAGGTATATATGAATGAGAGATTAGCGACCAACTATGAATGGTTTCCTCCGTACACCAATTAAACCCCTCGACACTTATCCATAATTAGGTGTTGTCAACTCATACACATCATAACGATGCATTCAGCTGATCCGCTGTTGACAGCTTTATATTCTTCCCAAATGTTATCCATTTGCTCAGGCTCGATTGACGTCGATAGTAGCACTATTGAACAACAGTGAGGTCTTATAACACTCCTATTAGTTGATAAATAAAACTAGACCGGAAGCTTAAAGACAACATAAGCAATGCATATAAACTCAAATCTGTCTATATTTTCAGAGTTGTACAGTAATGCAGTTGTGTCACATTAATTTAGAGCTCACATTTGCTGACTGCTTCAGACACACAGCGAGTGAACAAACGAATTATGGTCGTGACACAAACTGCTTTCACGAGCTTAAAACTCCAAACCTAACAACGTGCAAAACTGACTTGAACACTATGTGATACTATGATAGGTATGTAACTGCCTCTTTTTTCCTTGCGGATAATGTTCTGAAATTGGCAGAAATCAGTCACTTTATGTTAATTATAAATTCTAGGTTGAACGAAATTCCCTTGTTTGTTCTGAGTAAGCTCCAGCTTACAGCTAGTTTTATGGCATATGGACAAGAATACACCAGAGCCACGACAATACTTTTGGTCAGCGGGTATTGGTAACATAATAAACTATAATTAATTGCCTTATCCACTACAGACAATATTCAGGTTTGCCGCCAGTTAAACAAACTATGATCTAGTAGAATGCAGTAAAAGTCCTTGAATATCTATCCAGGCAGATATCTGATAAATGATGCTGTCTGGGAGCATTTTGTGTTAACAAATAACAGAATATAGCACAAATTGAATTAGGCTGCTGGTTAAGATTCTGTGTCAGCCGTTTAACTGAAGCACAACCTACCACTATAATGCAAGACAACTGATCGCGTTAATTTACCCACACTGTGACGATTATAATGTTCGGGATAGCAGTCATTCGGATGCAAGCTAATCCTGGCTTTAAAACTTGCTTACAGGAAGGTATGTCTGACTTTAGTCCTCAATTACTCAGCCTAGCAACTTTATTTATCGAAATTCGTATCGATCTGTTATCATAAGATGTGGTTATTTCCGCAACATTCAGCCTACCGATTGTTGATCGGGACGGTGAATTGGCCCTCATCACCTGAACTCTTTGGAGTTAGTGTCAGTGTTATTTTTGTGCACTCTGATCCACAAAACGTGATGGTGGCTACAACCAGTATTACACCGACTTCACACTGGTTCGGTTTACTCAAAATTCTGGTTAGTACCTACTAACTGTTACTGACTTGGCTGGCACAGATTTGAAGCGGACAAGAAAAAGAATATCGTAGCCGTTTGTGCTGAAGACTTTAACATACAGTACAGATGATATAAAGGCGTTGGGATGTTCAAAATTCTAAACTATTGGTCTGTTTTGATTAAACAATATTTTGGGGTCGAATTTGTACCCATAACATTTGGACTTATAATAGTTTGTTTGGCAACTGGAATAATGGATTGAATAGAGTGGGTCAAAGCAGAGTAGATTGAGCATTAAAGAAACCAGACATTCACTATGACATCCACCGAACATGTTTATATGAAAGTGACTATGGAAATATATCAGTTTATCTAAATGACCAGTTTGTGCACCTGCCTTGATTATGCAATACTTACATTTGTGGTTAACTCTGTTGATATTACGATGTAACTTCCTTTGAACATGATTATACTAAGGCGTGCACTGCACTGCCAAAGAGTACCTCCGGTTTACAAATAAATCATGCACCATATATGGCTCTCCTTCAGACAACGATTTGTTGCCAAATATATATCTTTCGATGTGTGCCGTTTAGTTCATTCAAGCCCCATCACATAAGACACAAGTTGATCAACAGGTTTTATCACGAGATGTCACGCTTGCGATCAGGCAAGTGCAACGATAATTTGGTACATAGTTATAGATGTACAGAAGGCTGACTGAGAAAGTTATCAGATGGATTATGTTTATTTCCAACGCGTCAGTAAGGGTACTGGACTGTCAAGTGTAAAGTTATAATTATTCCATGATTTGCAGTTGAAAGACGCTCGATTCGCAGGACAACCTGTGCAAAAAAGTGCCATCGATGTGTGGAACGACCATCATTCATGACGATAAGTCGGTATAGGTAACGGTTTCAAACAAAGTTTATCAATATATGCTAGTTTCGGGACCACGCCACAGTTTTACAATTTGTCGCTTAGTTTTAGGGAGAGCTTTGGTTATATTTTGGCTTTGTTAACGCAAACCATTAAATAAAAGATCACATAACCGTATATTCAGGAATAGAACTAACGTCGGTGTAGTCTGTAATATGGCTGTAAGTCGTGGATGGAAGGAAGAGGTATCTGATATTAACATCTCTTCTTTCAAACTTATGTGATATCTATCGCTTCACTAAGGATTGTGAGCTCTCGATTAGGTGTTCACTTAGGTAGATTGATTTATACTGTGGTTTTCCACTTGATTTGCCGTGCGATTATGGCTTACCGCTTAAGGAATGACAGTGAGCTTATCGAAAATAACAGATCATGTGAGTGAGCTTGAATTGTAGGTAATCTCATACAATGGCTTATTGTTCACCTTCACGTCAAACTGTCGTGCTGAGGAGCAAAAGGACTTAGTCAAATCTTCCCCCATATGAAATAAACAACAATACCGTTAATGTCAAGGGCTTCTGGTAAAAACCATCGATATTGCGAAAACCAATGAACTGTTTATGCCACTTGGAAGTCAATTCCACGTATGTTTAAAGAAGCAAAGCGGATCAGTTGCGAAACATTTCGGCTAAGAAGTCGAGTTGATACTCGGGAAACTACCGTGGTTATGAAAGTACTATAACATTCTAATTCTACTTGGGACCAAACTTAAACTTCGTCAGATTGAATCTGTTTGTTCAGGCCTCTGTGGTAATCAAAACATTCGCAAACACTTCCTTAAACACAATCCATGTATTTGACAAAAATAGTTCAATGGTTAACTGTAGCTCTCACCATAGTAGGTTTGTACGATAAACGAACGCAACTCATTAGCTGAAAGCCCATTTCACCTACTCCACACCATTCAGTTTGTTGTGTGGTTATCGTATAAAAGTTCTCAGCTTGGTTAAGAAAAACACAATGTAGAGAACAAGCTCGTTTTCAGTGATTCATCGTTAGGCTAAACATCAAAATTTATGTCAAAATTTTACTAGGGATTTATTGAGGTGATCAGTGGAGTAACAAACAGCTAATGAGGTCAATCGAATCAAAGTCAAACTTTAATCAAGTACCCGCCTGATCAGTAAGTCTTGCCAAGCGAACAGGGTGATGCTTGTCCAGGAGTCTTAAATCCTGAAAGAAAAGTTTGTAAACGCACAGGGATAGGTTGTACAAGCGACTTCCAATAGCTTCATCTGTGGGCAGAATGCTAATCCTCACTGCCATCGAACCGGTGACCTTATCTCAGTAGATTGGACGAAATGCATCCATCACGATGACGATGATTCGATTCCACCAGGTGCGATAGTATGACGCTTTTGACTGACTTTCTTATTCCACTGTTAAGCCAAGCTGGGTGGTGTTCATGGACCCGTCCAGATAGGTATCTGGTCATGCGATCAACATGATTGGTCTCGAACGAACGGTTGGATGAACATACACAAAACCAGGCACCTTATCTTTTAGAATTAAGCACAAAACCGGATGGGAAACAAAGTGGACAGGTAGTTTAGCGGCGCAAAATGCATTAACTGCACTTGTCGGTCTACGCAAGACAGTTTCGAGTAGCATATCGTCCTCGAATATTAAACGGATTCGTAAAGTTTTGTTTGAAGCTCGGTGCCGTTGGTCTCATTCATTCCGCTGTTGCATGGGTGTGTTTATAAACCTTTCCGTGCAGTAATTTTTCATGAACATTTTAAGTATGGGTGCCATTTCTTCAGCAGTGGTAATATCAGCGCATACTTTCAAGGCTTCGTCTATCAAACAGCTGATTTATAAGAGATCCATTTGCGAAAAATCTGGACTTCGGCTGAATTCGAACCAGCGACAAAAACAACATGCTCAAACGCGGCGAATGCTCCAGTAAATCTGCCAAACTACTTATCAGTAATTCAGTGTCAATGCTCATTGGTGATGTTGGTGGATGCCAACGTGAACTGATCGATAAGTCCTGCTTGGGCAGTCAGTCAGCTGGATCATTTGGTGAAGTTCACATGACACAGTTGGTTGGTTGGGTAACTAGGTCCAAGTGTGAAATTTCTGAGCTTCCTGTGTGACTCAACTGGTAGAGCATTTGCCGCGTTTGAGCATGTTGTTTCTGTTGCGGGTTCGAATCCAGCCGAAGTCCAGATTTTTCGCAAATGGATCTCTTCTAAATTATCAAATCCGCCAAACTACTTATCAGTAAAATAGCTGATTGTTTTTTTCAGATCAAGTGGTGCAAGACTATTGGTATGGATATACTGGTCATTCCACATACCATTTCTGCGTATTACGCACTGAAGTGAGCCATCAACGAGGCGACGAACTCTTATATCCAAAAACCTCCATTGGTCGTTCGTTTCAGCCTCCCAACAAAACTTTCAATTTTTGTTTTGCGAAGTGGAATCTGCCCAAGATGTCAGTCAAACTTACTTCGTGGTTGTGTGCGCACAGGACGTCATTAAATTTATGTATTATAGTTTGACCGACCTGATCAGCCACCCGTTTCTCCGTTTCTCCATTTGTGATCCCACTGTAAGATTGTGATATAAACCGTGATGTTGTTAGCCTGATAACGATACAATGAAAACGAGCTTGTTCGTTACACTGTACTTTTATATGTCATAATTTGATCTTGGGAAGTTACACAGGGGCATAACTAACGTATCCGGTAAGTCATGCTGTGATTCGCAACTTGAGTTCATGTATACATATAAATATGTGTGTGGGAAGTACGTCTCAAATATCTTTTTGTTGACCCCATGTCGTTTATCCAACAGTGCATGATTTCTGGTAAGTGTTAATTACAACCAAACGTATTAAGTTAAGCGACACTCAGTGGTTATCAAACCTTTAGTTTTGATACGTTACGAACAGTTGTGAGGTTTAAATGACAATTGTCGAGACATTTATAGGTAGCATCACGGTCTTTATGAACGACATCAAACTAACTTGAATCGCAAGATGTGGAAAGAGGAATTCATTCTTTTCCATTCAGTGTAATGACTAAAATATGCAGAACAAACTGAATGATTCTCATTATCACAAAGGTCTAACATTTATACCGAACACTGTCATCATAAAATGGATTATACTAAATTGCTGTCGCCCTACTTAATTACTTACTACTTACCTATTCAATCGATCTACTGATCAGTGCTATTGATTGTTGGGTACTTTCCATCATGTTCTAAGTAGACCACGGAGCTTAAAACCTACCTCGATTTAATACTGAATCTCATGATAATCATGTCCTAGTTGTAAGCCTAAGATGTTGATGGTCCCTACAATATCGGATTTTGTTATGTCTGTTATAGCGAAAGACTTACTGTGAACTGAAGCATCTTACGTGCTAACTCACAAAGGACTTTCACGGATTGTTTTTAACCGTTTGGAATACTGAGGTCGCCAATACGACCAGGTATTTCGAAAAATAGTGTAGAACTTATTGCTGCTGAGCAACACACTCTGGCACGTTACGTCAAAAGTTGCACACACAGTGTTTGAAGATCATACAGCTAACCATTCGACATGGTATGCTGATGACCAAAACATTACAACAGCCTGATTTAAATGGTTTATAAATCTATCTGTCCTGTGACATTTAACTCACTTTTCAACTCATTACTTGCACTCCTCGCATTGTCCTGAAGATTAAAAACTAATTTTTCTCCCTTAGAATATATGTTTATTGCTGTGCTCAATAACTTCCTCAATGAGATTTTGTTGACAATCAACACATCCTGCTGCTCCTGTAAGCAGAGATTAGCAGACAACTATCTAAGTCATAGATTGTAGTTTTTAGAGCGAGTTTCACTGTATATTGATGTTTTTTAGCTTTTTAGTTTCTTGGTACCACCCAGCACATAACGACCAGCTTAATTAGACAATTATTATCAAATCTATTGAGATGAATACATTCCGTTAAAAAGTCAGAAAATAAAATTGAGCTTAGGAAAACCAAATTGCACACTGTCAGTTATTCTACTGAGTACAACCTGCTCAAACACACCCGCTTCCTGTTTAACCCCTGTCATTTCACACAAGATGAGTAGGATAATAAAAGTGAGTTCCAGTAGTTACAACCTAAGTTATTAGAGTTCACCAGATAATCGAGGACTTGGTTTTCGTGGACTATAACGTAATCCATCGAATTAGCAAGCTTTTACCTCTGTTAGGATTAATGACGAGGCCGTACATAATCAATGGACTAGTGGTGCGAATGCTGTCCACCGAAATCCTACATGAATTTTCTTTATGTGGCCTATTCAAGGAAATATGCAGCCGATTATAGTTGCTGCTGTGAGCATCAAATTACATTTCAGACTGGGAATCTTGTGACAAGATTCCTACCTATTTTGAACGGTTATCCGCAAGTAGGAGTAAGCAATATGCATTTTCAAGAAGCACCTTAAAAGTGTAAAGTAACTAAACATTTCTTACTGGTATTGATTGTTTTATACAAAGTTAGTAGGTAGTTCTCAAACCAAGTTACATTCAGGTCTCTCATATGCTGCTAACGTTGAGGCATCCGATCGCGTGTGCTACCGAAGGAAGAGGTCAATGCTACAGTTTAACATGATCCATTTGGAAGTATTCTGACGCATTATGTTGATCAGACGTTGACAAATTTCTTGTGGAACGAAGTTCAATGTCTAACCATCGGGCGTGTAACTGGCTGCTTAAATCCCTAGCTGATAATTAATTTTAGTAACACTGATGCAAAGTCAGCTAATTTTAATAACTATTTTGCTGAAAAATACACACCTCTGCATGTAATAAATCAGCCAAACTCGTGTGGTGCTTGTTCCTGTTTGGTATGCGAAATTCTCAGTTAGTCAATAGATTGGATGTAAACTAGATGCTGAATTTTCTCTGAAGGGGGCAATGACCTGGGTTTGCACTTATCCTTTCTTAAAGGAGCATTTGGAACAAGTCTTTCCTGCCCAAAAGTACTGCCTAAATTTGGTGTTATTCTTAATTTAGACCACGAGTCGTATAGACTGAGTCATGGGCAAATGGACATATGGACCGGACACTTTCGGTTGACCGGCAAATTCAATTTGTTCACCGTTGTTTTGGGAGATCCGTTGACGACAACGTAGTTAGTTAATAAACAGCCAATGGTCCTACTTAATATGAATAATTGCATTCAAAAACGTAGAAAAGCTAGCACTTTTGTGGTAACGGCAACTCTCACTCGCCCCCACAGACGGTGACCACAGTGAATCGTCATGATTGTGCACGTTTTGTAGCTAGTTTGAAGATTATTCTTGTACCTCTACAAACAGTTAATCGTTCATGTTGTATCATTATAATCAAACGACAACTTCCAGTATCTACGGTATCTACATGTCGGAGAGGTTTGCCTGCCATACATATGAGATATGTTGCAACAATCAGGAAATTGGTCATGTGCTTCTGGTTAATCTTACCTATTAACTCACATTAAATGTACCACCCCACTTTGTTCCATTAACTCGCTCCCATCTGACACACGATGCAGCTGCCAACAATTCACTATCCCATTTACGCGGGGAACACATTATTAAAAGTATGTTTTAGGAGGGAATAGGCATGACTTGGATAGAGCTATCGGTCTTGCAGATTTCTTTAGGCTTCAGTGATACACTCAATCAAACTAATAACAAATGAACATGTTAAACACAAGAAAAGACCAACTCTTGACAACCATATGAAAAAAAAGAGAAACCGAACAAGGTTTGAATATTGAGCTCGGAAAGGTATTTGAACCCTCGTGACAACATAGGTATGGCTAGCTGAAAATCAATCTACAAATTGAACGAGCAACCCAACGTATTCATTTGAGAACAATGTGTGGAATACTTATGATTTACTCGAAAACCACTTTGTAAACGTTCTGTTGCAAAGGACGTCATGGAACGCTGTGCCTTGTGAGGTGTTTTATAATCTATCATACTGTAGTGCTTAATTCAATGTGTACATTTGACGTATTTAATGAATCTAACCCTAATGGGGTAATTTTCTTCATAACTGTAATTACATTACCAGGTGTGTCTTGATTTTCGGCTAAATACTTATAAATACTTACGTGTAGCATCATCGTACATCGTCGCAGGTTCAGTGCAGGCCGCACCTACTTGAGACGTTTCGTCCGCTTCAGAGGAATACTCGTATTGTTGGTAACTGTCTTCCGTCTCCAGTGACGTCTCAGTTATACACTGGACCCTCTGTTTTTTTCGCTGTGTGCCGTCTAATTGGTGACCTTCTTTCCACAACAAACCTACAGATGTTTGATCCGAACACAGCCGGTCTTCAGTATTTCTTGGTTGTAATGAACTACTTTGGCGCCCCGCGTTCAAATGTGACGCGCCTGTTTTGACTGCTTGTTGCGGTTGCCTTATTTCATGTCCGCTAACTGAGTTTTTTGTTGATACGATGCCAATGTCACTGACTGACGTTTTCGGAGTTTCGTTCTTTTTCATGCCAAACTGAAACTGCAAAGTACGGTATGCAACTTGTCACGCCAGTTAACACCAACATGGAAATGAATTAGACCCGACCTAAAGTGACTAACACCAGAAATAAGCCAAACAACATGACTTTAATTTGGATCACAAAACGAAAAGCACTACGTTCGCTGAAGGGACTGTCAGAAACTCCTCGCAAAACACCCTGTTATTAATTTTCAAAACAGACAACAACAACCATGTTGCTTGGGGATTATTTAACTGGGCGTAGGTTCAGCGTCAAGTTGAGTAGACAGTTGTCAAGGTGGCTCTCTTCCAACAGCGGCGTTACACAGGGACATAGCTTAGGACCCTTGCCATTCGTTCTTTCTCAGCACAATCAACTCACCAGTATTGTTTTGCGGTGGTAAGGTAAAGCTCCGGCAAAATCCAAAGTGCCCGGAAAATATCATAAGCGTATGTAACTATTTGAACTGTCTAAATCAGTGGGCCATAGAAACTAACTTGCAGTTCACTATCAACGGATGCAAAGCTGTACATGCTAGCCATGAAGATTGTGCTGATTATCACCCTGGCGACAAAAAGCCGATCGCGTCAGCAGGCGATAGTAGTAGACAATGTGAATTGTTTAACAAATTGCAAAGACATGATTCAGAAGGCCCCTGTAATCATAAATCTTCCAAAAAGAATTTGTGGAATATTCCGCTCTACTGTGTTTACCGTTTTGTCCACCTTGGTAAGCTACACAGACCCGAAATCAGCACACAAACAGGATCATAGATGTTAACTTTCTTCTCCTTTAAACAACCTATGTATGCATGGGCCTGGAAAACCAGATTCAGGATACGATCTTCAAAATGACTCACTAACAATGAAAATATTTACCTGCAAAGCATCGATTATGGAGATTTACAGAGCTACATAGGGTTGTACAACACAGATTATATGTCGATGAAAATTATATATTTTTACTGAGTTTCTTGCCGTATTGGAACTGTTTGATGTAGCAACTATTTATTCAGACAAGTTCGAAATAAACATTTTCAGTAATAGCTATGTTTCACTAATGTCAAGTTGTTGTATGTTGTTTTGGTGAGAATTTATTTCCATAGATTTTTGATTCCAACCTAATCTACAAAGATGTGCATTATGCTTTACAATGTTATTAAACTATGGCAACTCAGTCGTTTTAAACTCAGGCTTCAGCAGTCATATATCCGAAGGAACTATGAGTAGTAATAACCAATATCATTTGCTTTGTTGTCAATTGTGACGTAGTTACAATCAAATCAGAAATTGGCATACTGGCAAGGAACTTATTTGAATATCCCTTCCGCTATTATGGTCATCGTTTTTAACGTTTTAACTCACAAATGATTGATGCAGTTCCGGGAAGTGAACATACGAGTATCATCAACATGTGAGAAGTGATAATGAACTCACTGTGAATGATTTTCATTCAGTAGTTATGAAACATGCTCAGATATCCAAAATAATAGACTGAATTATGTAAGTTTGACTAGGGGGTGATAACTGATATACTGTTGTCATGGTCTAGCAAAAAATATAACTCCAGTCATATTTGTTTGGCGTCCGAATATCAGAGTTTCTGTTCCCGGTAGGAAAAAGCTATCGGGTCTCATACTCAACCTTACATATTGCATTTGTGTCACTTGGTTTAAAGTAGTTTTGAACAGTTTTTCATCAATTGGGTTTAGACAATGCCACAAGTGTATGTGATTGTTCCAGAACATGACTTTTTGATTCTGGTCAAATTAAAAATGAGAACTTTTTGTTAAATTTTAAGTTACAACTAACGGAAAGTTACGAAAAGTGCAATCACCAACTCATTTTTCTATTAAAAATCATTGAATATCCAATGAATATTGTTCTTCGGTCAGTTAAGCTGAAGCTATTTCGGCTGTGTGAACTCAGTGAAAAAGGGTTGGCTGCCATTTGTCGAACTATTTCCATTTTATAATCTGGAGGACAGTTCTTATTAGAGGCCATTTTAACTCCCCAAAATTCCTGGAATTTGACACCTTTGAACCTTTTGCGTCTTGGAGTTAAATGCCAAGAACGGATTCACTAATTCGCTTACTAGTGTTTCACTACATCATCAGTGATGGCTGCTCGGGTGACAATGGCAAAAATTGGGTCATTTTGCAGTCCAAAACCCCATCGTTCAGAACAAAGATTTGCTTACCAGACTGCCTCTTCGCTTGTTGCCATTCCGTATCTCTGCCAAACTCTGGTGTTCATTGCTGTGGGGCGTATGGAAAAACCATGGAAGTCGTCGATTATACCTATTAGCCTTGAAAAGTCTAGATCATACATACATGCTGCCAATGTGAAGCAACGTAAGCCTATTTTAAAAAAATGTCAGTAGGTAAGGCGAACAGCCAAGAATTTGAAATACAACGGCTTGAAACCCAGTTGTGTGATTTTAGTTTATGATGACAGTACAACCGCTGAGTCTGATTTGCTGACGCTTACCACTACGATGTGAAAACTACCTTGTATGTCACGTTTGTCAAGTTAGCCATTAGAAAGTCATATACAACTTCAAAATTATGATTGCTGTTAGCAGGACTGATGTTGAAATTATTATTTTGTTGAAATTTCGTCGTTAAACAGATAGAACCTGCAAGTAATCACCCAATTTTGAACGGTACAGCAAATTTTTAGTTTGGCGAGCAAGCTGACCTTATATATGTATGTCTATTGATAGCAACACGACGGTTACTGCATTTAGATTCGAGAAGACCATGCAAAGTGAATACCACTCAGTAGCAAACGGATTTTGACATCACTAAAGGCACCGAGCTAGGGCAAAGTAATTTCTGACTTCTGTCAACTTGATTTGAATTAAGAAGTTTTCTTAACTTGAAAAGCAAGGATCTGTTTAAAAAGCTGCAACAGAGAACTAAAGAAACGATACGTAATAAGAAAGTCAACTTGATGTGTTAGACAGAAGATGATACGACGAAATTTTCCAAAACTTCTAGTCGCGCTAGGCTGACTCACCTTGGATTTTCTTCTTCGTCAGAATTCAGACCAGACCGATGTACGTTTTTCTTGACGGCACCAAAGAATCGAGCCAAAATGCTTGCAGATTTCTGCCAAAAACGAGGTTAAATTTCAGCGTAAGGGAATATTTAATATAATCGGAAGGTTTGGCAACTTCTTGCACAGTGAATAATTCGGGTTCAAACCTGAATTTGGCAAAGTTGTGTAATAATGACGAGTCTCAACAGGGTGAAAAACATGAGTACAGTGCTTATTTTCGAACTCCTTGTGTTTAAACCTAGTTGAATGCTAAGATGAAGGTTATTTATTAGTAATGTTTAATTTATAGTACATCTGGCCCTAATCCCAATAATTTGTATGCATACGTTCTGTCTGAAACAAAAGTTTATGACTTAAATCCAGATACACTATGTAAAACGTTGCTGACACAAACAAGTATACAGCGTTCACTGACATCTTCAACAAGGAATGTTTGATGAACTCACCGTGGTGTGTTACAAGCAAGTAGATATAAACTAAAGCTTTGACTTCAAAATCAAGTTGACTATATGTATTTTTACGAAGATTAAACCAAAAGCCGACTACAGACGCCACTCAGACCTCTCTCCCTGTAAAAACCTGACTAACGTATGTGATTAAAATGAGATAGAGGAAAATTAACTTGAGTAATTTATAATTTACATTGTCACAGCTGAACTTTTGATCTACTTCACAGCACTGATTGATGTGATTTTATTGCTAGCATCAGCTCATATTCCTTCTGTGGCCCTTTTTAAAAGCAGTTACTCCGACACCGAACCGGAACTCAACTGATAGAAGGATTAGATGGAGGTCCGTTTCGACCAAATTAGTCATTGACTAACGCTTCCAACTAAACGAAGTAGAAACGGAAGGCAGCTGTCGAATTAGGGCAAATTATAAAAAAAATCGGCAACTGGTGATTTTCATTTAGTATGCAAATATTGTTGCATTGATAGTTAATCATTTTTAACTGGAATCAAAAAGGAATTACATTCATTTCAACATAGCAGCCAGATTGAAAGCAGACCGGAATCGGTTAAAAAGGTTGGCTGAACTAGCTCACTGAAGCGCAACATTTTATTGCATCCTCTCGGAATATTTCCGATTGATGACATTATAACAGACATCGATTTGATTAAATTTGAAGTAAGTCATTGGCCTGACTACCTCGACCGAACAAATGTAATCTAATTCTCGGCTATAGAAAAAAAAGGAATCAAGCTTTACATCCAACTGAAAACATAAACCACTAGTCAGTTTTGTGATCTCCTACTTTATGATGCGTTTAGACAAATGTTCGTAAAGCGTTTCGAAATGTGAACATAGTTGTGCTCTTTGTCACTTACTAAGCTGGTTTACAACGCATTTGTTTACGTTGTCCGTTTTGGGTAAAGGAGATCTCAGTCATACCTGCACAAATAGTCTAGTGATAACGAGCAAGAAACATACTGATTATCCCGCTAATGTTTTGTACTGGTTAACTTAGCTGATTTTGTATGCTTCAGATATCCTCAGTCCATGATTACTTGAGTGGGCCTGCAATATATAACCTTCATTTACTTTTGCACGCAACAGTTGGTCCTATTAAGATAAGCACAGCCGTGTTTATTCAAGTCGACTAGAAATCATAAGTACAATGACGCCGAGAAATTGATAACGAATGCAGTTGGCACTTGCTTTACCAACCCAATGTATAAAAATGTCGATGGGGGATAATTTTTAAAATAAAAACGACTCAGACAGTTTTGCAGTTTTAGGTTTGAGCACTAAGGTTTCAACAAACAGCCAACAAATACAACAAACTACCTCAAATTTGCTATGATTACTCCACGTTTACACGAAAATTTGTAATAGGAAGAGTGCAGTAAAATTTTAGTGCAACTAGGGCCACGTAAAAATTTTCTTACCGCGGTTCCTCCCTTTCCTTGAAATGCTCGTGTTGTTCGCCAATTTTCTATGATCAGCAAACTGGCATAAATTTTTCCCACCGTCATTTTATGGTAAACAAGTTCTAAAACAAGGAAAGGTAGAAATGATGACAACATGAGAAAAATTTCACTCCAGTTAACGTTCCAAGAAACTCTAATGACAAGTTCCTTGCACCGTCGTCGGAACTGTAAACACTGTTCTAGCAAACGAGATTTATTTGTTGAAAGTGCATTCCTCAATTACTGAACCACCATGTTTAAAGGTGTTGCGCTTTACGGAAGGTGGACGTCATCTTCTCTATATTTCACTGAGAAACCCGGAAAATAGAGACAGGATTTACCAACTTGTGCTCGATGGTTCCAAAAGGTATCACAGCTCAATATTTGTTACATATCTTTTGCGGCCGTTACGACGTTTGTTAGAATAAACTAAAAAGAACAAGGACAGTTAGGAAGCAGCGATTTGGTGTTGACCACTGTGCCATTGGCCTCACACTAGTCACGATCGAAGTATCACATCTGAACGCTCAGCCACTTTCGCTGTGAGTAATAATCAGGTTGCCCAATGGCGCAGTGCTTCTTTTCGAAGGGGGCCGACTGGAAAGTCTATGGGAATGCGACAGCTGCGATCAATTGTGGGTGATGTTCAACTTGAAATTAATCAAATCCCCGACTACTCATCAGTAATCTAAAATATCGCCTAGCAGGTTTAATGAGATCGGAGATCTCGACCTGTCTAGGAAGTCCTAATCGCGGGGTTATCGATTGGAGTTAACAGATAGTAACTGTGTCTCCATTTCGAGACGATCGGGCAACCTGATCATTACTCACAAGCGAAAGTGGTTGAGCGTT